>LAZP02000117.1:4158-21222 GCA_001272575.2 Ophiocordyceps unilateralis | reverse complement strand
CCCCCCCCCCCCCCCTCTCTTGGCCGCTCCTGCCCTTTCCTCAGGACCCTCCTGCCATCCCGCCCGCTGCCCGCGCGCCTTCCTTCCCTCCTGGGCTCCACCTTCCGTGTCGTCACGCACGTCGGCGCTTGATTTCGCTTCTTTTTTGTTTTTCATCCCCCTTCACCGAAAACACGCCCCCCCCACCTCCCCCCCCCCCCCCCCCCTGGTTCGACGTCAGAACCAGCGCATCGGCGCATATCCGGGGCTCCCTGCTGCCTCTTCGTCTCCTTTGCCGCCCAAGAAGAAACCGGCGGCGGACTGAGGCCCGCGGCCTTCTCACACGCTACGCTTACGGCTCCTACATAATCGTCTCGTCTCCCGCTAGAACTCGGCCCAATCCTCTAATATCCCTCTCTGTCTTCTGCTCGCCCCGCGTGTGTACTTGTATGCTCTGCCCGTCGTTGACGGAGAGAGCGAGAGCGAGAGCGAAAGCGAGAGCGTCAGCCAGAGAACGGATGAGACGCCATTTCCCGCTCTCTCTCCCTATCTCGGCCGTTCGCTCGGATAGGCATACCTTTCGAGACGACAAGACGCGACACCAGCACTGCAGCCCCGGTTCCGTTCCGTCTCCTGTCGTCTCGGCTGCATCTCCTGACGCCTCCGCCAATTCCCCCCCCCCCCCTTACCGCACATCTATACATACATACATACATATCGTACTCGCGATCTCATCCGACCTCTTCGTCCCCCCTCAGGCTGTCTACGCTCAACCTCGTCTCAAATCCATCCTTCTCTAACTGCGCACCTCTCCCTCTCACCACGTCATCATGCCGGCCGTCAAACCCAAGCTGGAGAAGCTCTCCACGCCCGTCACGGCCAGCTTTCCGTCGGAAATAGCCTCAGCCTCGACGGCGACGCCTCTGTCGGCCGTCCATCTGCTCTGCAAACCCGACCCGGATTTCATTAAGACGCCCATCAGCCCGCCCTCGGCTTACACCGACTTTCTCTCCAAGGCCATGTCGCTCGGCTCCCCGGCCGTGCCGTCACCAGGTCACGACACGCCTGCCAGCGAAGCGTCGGACGACTCTTCCAAGGCCGACGACTCGTCGCCGCTTTCGTCTCCATCCAGCAGCAAGGAGTCGCCTCCGACGACGGGCTCGGCCGTGGTCCCTCCCAGTCCCTATCCGACGCTGACTCCCATGTCGGCCCCGCCCGTCGGTGCCGCCTCGTTCCCGAGCCTCAAGCTCTCCCACGGGTCCCTGGACTCGCCCCTGAGCGCCGGCATCAACTCGCCCTTTAGCGCCCGGTCGGTGCGCCCGGCCTTTGACTGGGAGGCCGCCCTCAAGGCTCGTTTCGCCGACGTCAAGCACAAGCCGGCCCGGACCAGCGTGCGGCATATCCGAGAGGTGGTGACCCGGACTGTCACTTACACGCCCAAGATGGACCCCGCACCCAGAGGCAAGCGACGCAAGCTGGAGTGAAGGCCAAGACGCGGCACAGATGACGCATCACTAATACGCCGAGCGAGCTGAGTTCTCGCGGGCATGATGGCTACGAAAGCGCAACGACTCGGGCTGGACCCTGCTACGGGACATGACACGGCGGTTACGAGCTCGGCACCGCATGCGCCGGGCTTGGTTTTTATTTGATTTAAAATCTCTTGTTTTAATCTCCATAATGATGGAGAGGGAGCCAGTCGAGGCGGCGCAATTTGATGCACTGGCGACACGAGACCTAGGCAAGGTGTTTCGACGGCGTTTTTGTCCTACCGTGCTGCCTTTTGTTGCCGTGGGGGTGTCGGGCTGTCGTCCGCGACGACCACACCACCATACTTTCTTTTTCTCCTACCTATCTCTACCTCGATCCTTTTTTTTTCTTTTTTTTGGCCCCTTTCGAGAATTTCATCCCCGGAGCCTGCCGCGTCGAAAACTGTCGGAAATGCCGGATGGAATTACGGCACGGCTGAGGCCATATTGACGGCTGGCACTCGGCGACATATGCGAAGGCAAAGGTCGGTGGGACATGGCGTCTTGATAGGCCGCGACGATGGTGTCCGAGATGCAAGTCGCGCGTGTGTGCTGTTTTTTTTTTTTTTGTTTTTGTTGGGTACAGAGATGACTGTGTCGTTGCATATGGGCTGTGCAGGCAGACGCAGGCTTGCAGATGCAGACGGGGGCAGACCGTGTACATGCATATATGTATGTATGTATGTATGAGAGGCACATGTTTGGAGAGAGCCACAAACATTTGTACAGAGATACAGAAACGAATGCATAGACAACTGACAGAAGAAGTCTGCTTTACTACCTCCATCACACCTTTCATCTTGATCCTGATTGACTTTTTCCCTTTTCCACATGTTCTTCTTCCTTGGGCCCACGCCCTACACAAGACGAAACACGCCCCCCTTATATTATCCCATGTTCCATCCCTCCCCCCCCCCTCCCTCACCCCAGCACCGGGCCGTAATTGGCGACCCAGAACCCTGGTCCCGGCTTTTTTTTCTTTCCCACCCCTCCCTCTTCCCTTCCCTTTTCTCTCTCTTTCCCTCTCTCTCTCTTACGTATCTACGTACATAAATATGTAGGTAGGTAATGTCTGTGTCTTGTACACATAAGCGCTCGTGCCGGCATGGTTGGTTGATTGGTTTTTTTTGGGGGGGGGGATGGGGAGGGGGCTTCATGCATCATCATTGGGCGGCGGCTAAGCGCCCGGGAGGGACGCGGGGGGCATGAGGCACGGAACGGGAAAAGGGGGGGGGGAAAGGGAGGGAAAAGGAAGCCATCGGCTGTTTGTGTCTGGGGTTTTTTTTTTCTTTCCCGTCTCTATATTGGGGATTTCTTTCCTGTGAAGGGGTGAATAAAGAAAAGGAGGGGAGGCTTGCTTGCTGTTACGCAAAAATAGGAAAATTGAAGGGGGAGGGGAGAAGGGGGATGTGAAAAAGGAAGACATCCCCTTCTCCCCCCCCTCCCTCTACACATGGAAAGGAAAACACGGGCAACCAGCTGGGTTCGAGGAGAAAACGACGATAGGGGCCTCTGTCTAGAGAGCTAGGCTGAGAAAAGTCAATATTGGCATGGGAGCAAAGATAATCATGAGCAAACGAACCTCGTCCTCGGTAAAAACCCAACTCGGTAGGACAATGTGAAGACCGTCACCTCCTCATCCCTCCAAAAAAATCCCCATCATCAGTTCCGACTCGTCGGCGGCCCCATCTTGGTCGAGCCCGTATCGCGCCGCTTCGAGGCCGGCAGATCCGGCACCTTGAATGCGTCGCCGCCGCCGCCGCCAATCTGGGTGAAGGAGCCGCCCTTGAACCAGCGGTCCTCGTCCGCCTTGCGCTTCCGGCCCAGCTCGGCCTGGACCTTGGGGTCGACGAGCTCGAGACCCTGGACGGGGGTAAAGGTCAGAGACGAGGTCGTGCCGACGGTGCTGCCCACGCCCGTGGCGCGGAGACCCTTGGCGCGGAGGTCCATGCCGCCCGGTTGGCCGAAGGCGCCGATGCTAGAAGCGGCTCCGGTGTTGCCGTTGTTGTTATTATTATTATTGCTGTTGTTGCTGTTATTGACCCCCCAGCCCTTGTTCTTTGCGCTCAGTTTGGCGCGCGTCCGGCCGTCGACCTGCAGCGCGCGGATCCGGCCGTCGTTTTGCTGGCCAATCATGCCGAGGCCGACGGTGGCCTCGCCAGTGCCGTAGCCGACCTCCTTCTCCTCCTTGCCAAAGGCCATGCGGTTCTGGGCCTTTCGCAGCTCCGTCATGGCCAACGCCTCCTTGGCCTTGCGGGCTCGTCGTCCGCCCCGCTTGCGGGACGGCTTGTCGTCCGGGACGGGGAGAGCGCGCCGGCCCTTGTTTGGCGGAGGCTCCGTAAGCTTCTCCAGCCGCTCTAGGCAGGCCGAACGAAGCTCGTCGCCCGAGCGACCGTCGGCGCTCGAGTGGATGCGGTCGACGCGCGCGGCCAGCACCAGCTTGGCCGCGACGATGCGCATCGCCTGCTTCTTTAAGTCGTTGGGGATGTGCTGGATCATGTCCGAGTGGTAGAGGTAGCCCTGCTGCCGGATGCCGACATTAGTCGCCAGCCCGGACTGCCGCTTCTTGGACCCCCACGAGGGGATGTTGCAGGCCGGCGTCTTGGAGAGACCCGTCAGCCCGCCGGCGGCGTTGAGCAGCTGCGCCGCCGTTAGGGACCCTATCAGGGCCGTCAGGTTGGGCGCGAAGACGGTCATTCGCGACTGCACGTATTCCGCCAGCATGCTCTTGGCCTTGTGCAAGGAGATGACCATGTCGCAGGCCTGCCGAACGCGCTGCAGCTCGTCGCTGCTCATCTCCCGGCCCTTGGACGTCGTCGCCTCCACCGTGACGATCATGAGCGACGGTCCGTCGAGGACGGCCTTGAGACCCATGCCGAGCGGGTTGTCCGTCGACGTCTGCAGATTCTTGATGCTGTCCGAAGTCATGGGCCCGTTGCCGATGATAGTCACCACCTTTGCGTATTCCAGAGGCGTCGTCACCAGCCGCTCGAGTTCGGGGAATCGAGTCGAGTAGTGGTCGCGCACGAATTTGTGGACGAGGGCCACCTCACCGTCGATCATGGTCGACAGACCGTTGGACTGTGTCAAGAGGCTGTACTCGGGATGGTCTTCGATGTTGCCCACGGCCGTGGCCTGCCCGGAGGCCTGCGATCGAAAGTGGGCGATTTTCTATGAGGCGTTGCCGGCGAAGACACGTCAGGTCTCCTTGAAACAAGACTGTAAATGGTGTGCGAGAGAAAGGAAAAGACGAAGAGGAGAAAGGCGTCACTGACCTCGAGGACCGGCTCCAGCGTCTGCATCAGGCTGGCAACGCTGCGGACGTCCTTTACCGCGCCCAGCTGCATCTTCTCGACCCTGGCCTTGGTGGCCTCGGCATCTTCCAGTCCGTGCAGTTCGTTTTTCACATGTCCGTCGCGCAATTCGGCATCGTCGTCAGCGTCACGGCCATCGACGTCCATGGCGTCATGGTCCTCGTTTTCTGGGTTCGCGAGGCCGTCGTTGGCGTCCGCCTCGTCACCCGAATCTCCGAAGTCATGGAGCAGTTCATCCACAGCGGTAGACATTGAATGAGATTATCTGTGGCCGCGAGAGGTTAATTTTTTTTTTTTGGAAAATCCTCTCCAGAGGCGGAGTGGTGGAAAGTGGCTGGGATGAGTTGACGAGGTTTGTTCGATGAAGTCCTGGCTCTGCTTGGGTGAGTCACGAGGCTGAGTCACGAGGCTGAACTTGATCCAGACACGGGATGCAGCCGCGCCCTATCGATAAGGCAAACAACTTCAGCTCCTAAATTCGTGCTTCCCTCCAACCTCTCTCTCTCTCTTGACTTCCATCGTCAGCATCACCTCTCTCTTCTCTCTTCCCTCCCCCTCTCCCATTCTTCTCACGGACTCCTCTCTTCTCAACCGAAACTCTCTTCCATCTTCCACCGACGAAGCAAAGCCTCTCGCCATGGAGTCCACGCGAGGCCCTCCGAGGGTCAAGAACAAGGCCGCCGCGCCCGTACAAATCAGCGCCGAGCAACTCCTCCGCGAGGCCGTCGACCGCCAGGAAGGCTCCCTGCAGGCGCCGACGCAGCGCTTCACCGACCTCGAGGAGTTGCATGAGTACCAGGGCCGCAAACGCAAGGAGTTCGAGGACTACGTGCGGCGCAACCGCGTCAGCCTGCACAACTGGACGCAATACGCGCAATGGGAGCTGGAGCAAAAGGAGTTTGCGCGGGCGCGATCCGTCTTTGAGCGCGCGCTCGACGTCCATCCGCACAACGTCCAGCTCTGGATCCGCTACATTGAGGCAGAGATGAAGTCGCGCAACATCAACCACGCCCGAAATCTGCTTGATCGTGCCGTCACGGTCCTGCCTCGCGTCGACAAGCTCTGGTACAAGTATGTCTACATGGAGGAGATGTTGGGGAACGTCCCCGGCACGCGTCAAGTCTTCGATCGCTGGATGCAGTGGCAGCCCGACGAGGCTGCCTGGAACGCCTACATCAAGCTGGAGAAGCGGTACGGCGAGTTCGACCGCGCGCGCGACATCTTCCGAACTCTCACCATGGTCCATCCCGAGCCGCGCAATTGGATCAAGTGGGCTCGCTTCGAGGAGGAGCACGGCACCAGCGATCTGGTGCGCGAAGTGTTTGGTACCGCCGTCGAGGCCGCGGGCGACGAACTGGTCGACGAGAAGCTGCTCATCGCCTACGCCCGCTTCGAGGCCAAGCTCAAGGAGTACGAGCGAGCGCGCGCCATCTACAAGTTTGCGCTCGATCGCCTCCCGCGCTCCAAGTCGATGCTCCTGCACAAGGCTTACACCACCTTTGAGAAGCAATTCGGCGACCAAGACGGCGTCGAGGACGTCGTTCTGTCCAAGCGTCGCCGGCTGTACGAGGAGCAGATCCGCGACAATGGCAAAAACTACGACGCCTGGTTCGACCTCGCCGCCCTCGAGGAGGCCGCCGGCGACGCGGACCGGGTGCGCGACGTCTACGAACGGGCCGTGGCCCAGGTGCCCCCGACGCAGGAAAAACGGCACTGGCGCCGCTACATCTATCTCTGGATCTTCTACGCCATCTGGGAGGAGCTCGAGGGCAAGGACGTGGTGCGGGCACGGCAGATCTACAACACGTGCCTGGGCCTGATCCCGCACAACAAGTTCACCTTTGCCAAGCTGTGGCTGCTAGCAGCTCAGTTCGAGATACGTCAGGGCGCGCTCCCCGCCGCTCGCAAGCTGCTCGGGCGCGCGCTGGGAACGTGCGCCAAGGACAAGCTGTTCGACGGCTACATCGATCTCGAGCGGCGCCTCTTCGAGTTCGGACGCTGTCGGAGGCTGTACGAGAAGCACGTGGAGCACAGCCCGTCCAACTGTCAGACGTGGATCCGCTTCGCGGAGCTGGAGCGCGGCCTCGACGACGTCGACCGCGCGCGCGCCATCCTCGAACTCGCCGTGGCGCAGCCCCAGCTCGACATGCCCGAGTTGCTGTGGAAGGCCTACATCGACCTCGAGGAGGAGGAGGGCGAACACGAACGGGCCAGAGCGCTGTACGAGCGTCTGCTCGAAAAGACGGGTCACGTCAAGGTCTGGATCAGCTACGCTCACTTTGAGATTAACGTGCCGGATGAGGCGGAGGCGGAGGAGGCGGAGGCAGAGGAAGATGAAGACGAGCAACGCCCCGTCAGCGAAGAAGCCAAGGCCCGAGCCCGCGCCGTCTTCGTCCGTGCCCACAAGACGCTCCGCGAACACGATCTCAAGCCCGAGCGGGCCTCCCTCCTCTCCGCATGGCTCTCCTTTGAGCGCACGCACGGCTCGACGGCCGACGTCGACGCCGTCCAGAAACAGATGCCGAGGCGCGTGCGTCGCCGTCGCCGCCGTCGTCGTCACCCGGACGACGCCCAAGACGACGACGACCAAGACGCCGATGCCTACGAAGAGGTCCTCGATTACGTCTTCCCCGCCGACGAGCTACAGGCCGAGAGCCTGTCAAGTGTCGTTGCCATGGCGCAGCAGTGGAAGCCTGGCGTCGACCTATGACTTCTGGCAGCATATCGCCCACCCCATCGATCTATGACGCCTGTCTCCCAAAAGAGAGTGCCTGCTGCGCACAGTCGCGGTGGCCTTGGTTTTCGCCGACGGTGTCGGGCCGCCAAGGACGCGTCCTGTGCTACCCTAGGGAGCATTATCGATGAGTGTGGTGAGTCGACTGGCTCGGTCTGCATTCTCTGTCGACAAGAAATAGGAGGAAAGCTCATGTCCATGTTTTAGCCAAAGCGAAAGAGAAGGGAACGCGAGCATGATGAAGACGGTGTCAAAGAGACGTACATCCATGCCCAGACTTCATCAAAAGAACGACCAAAACTAAAGAGAAAGGAGAAAAAACTGTCCATGTTTTCTCGTCCACCGGTGACACGCCTCGTTCCAACCACTGGGGGCCCCTTACCCCCCCCCCCCCCCTTAGCCTGCATCTTCGCGTCACCGGGGTTTCCATTCGTATGCATACTCGGTTCCAAGTTTCGAGCCGAGGAACCGACCATGTCTTGCAGATGGTGCGTGTCTCGCGGCTTCGTGCGTGCCGGCCTTTTTTTCGTGTGCATGTATCTCCGTGGGTGTCTCGGCGTACAGGCGACGGAAGCACGGCACGTCGGTAGGCGGCAGGAGACCGGGATGAGAGAAAAACAGGAATATAACGCTACTCAGTAGCGGCGACGATCTATGGAGAATCATTCGTCATTAGTTGTTCCTCGTATATAGGTACAGTGTGACAGGGCGGAATGTTGCGCGCTGTGTGAGCGTGTGTGTAAAGGCGTGCATGCTGTGAGACACAAAAGGGATTGAAGGAAGCAGGACAAAAGGGGATAGAGTTGGAGAGGAAACTTGTTGAGATCAAATGCTTTCATCATGGAGTCGCGTCCACTTGAACGAGGCATGGAGAGGAAAGATAGAGAGGAAAGACAAGGAGAGGTGAGCCTGAGCCTCGGAGTGGAAACAAGAAGAGTCAACTCTTCTTCTCCCCCCCTCCCCCCCTATTGACGGCGACAACGTCTGCTTCCAGGCCGCGGAGACGGCTTGTCTCCGCCTCCGCTCACCCGCCGCGGCCCTCAGCCGAGGTCATGACCCTGCCGGCGCCATAAGGATTATCATCCCAGTACCGCGGCCCGTAGTCATCGTCGTCGTCCGACTGACGGTACTCCACCCGGGCCGGCACGCTGTCCGCTCGGCGATAGCCGCCGCCGTGCGGCTGCAGCGAGCGGCGACGGGCCTCGCGTCTCTCGTGCCGGCGCGCCTTTTCCTCCCTAAAGACCTTGCACTCGTGCGTCGCTTCCTTGGCTTCCTCCATCTCGCCCAGGGCACCCTTGATGCCCAAGACGGCGATGCCAACCGAGGCCGCGTCCTGTATCATGGCCTTGGTCTTGAGCCTCTTGGCCTCGACCGAGCTCAGACGGCCCTCGTCGACGGCCCTTTGCCGCGTGCGCCTCTTCTCCATACTCTGGTAGACTCCATGGGCAGCGTGGATGGTGGCGACGGTGGCCAGGCCCGTTGTCACGACTTGCTTACCTCTCATTTTCCTCGCCTTCCTCTCGTCCTGGTCCGAGTCGCCGAGGTCCGAGGCCGAGCCGTAGCCGGATCGACTGGAACCCCGGCGGCGAGGCCGGTCGTAGTCTCTGTGGGACCGGCCATAGCGGCTGTCGTCGTCGTCGTCGTCGTCATACATGACGTCCGAGTGTCGGACCGAGCGGCGGTCGAGGAAGTCGTCCTGTTCACGCCGGCGTTGTTCGTCGGCGACAGAGTCAGCGCCGGAACCGATGCCCAGCTTGGCCAGGCTGTTGCGAGCCTTGTCCACGACGCTGCGGCTGCGGCTGCGGTGCCGGCGACGATCTGGCGAGGAGCTCCTCGAGTCGTAGTCGCGCCCGCGACTCCGGGACCTTGGTCGGTCAAGCACCTTTTTGGCACCGAAGGCGCCGAGCCCGGCCGTGGCCAAAGCGGCGAGGCCCGAGGGCGCGCCGCCGCCGCTGCCGCCGCCAGCATGGCTGTGGGAGCGGGCCCGGGAGCGGGAGCGGCTCCTCCCCGTCATTTTATCCTCCTCAATGTCCTTCTTGGACCCGTTGATAAGCCGGTTTCCTAAAAGGCCGCCAATGACAGACTCTGCGAGGCCCAGGCCGCCGTGGCTGTCGCCCTGGGCTGCGTCGACGGTGGCGGCTCCGGCGGCGGCGGTGAGGACGCGCTTCGTCTTCTCGCCCTTCCAGCCACCGGGCTCCTTGGCGACGCGGAAGGCCTCGGTGGCGCCGGCCAGCAGGGAGGCCATGGCAGCCTTTTGCATCTTGTTGGAGCCGGTAGGGCCGCGGGAGCGGGATCGGGAGTCAATGCTGCGCGTGTCGGAGCGCCTGTCATCGGTGGCGGCGGCCGTCATAGACTTGACTGCTGCGCCTAATCCGGTAGCGGCGATGGCACTCTCGAGAAAGTTTCGATGGCCCTTTTTCTCCTTGGGGCCCATGTTGTCGTCGTCATAGTAGTTGTCGTCGTAGTAGTAGTCGTCGTCGCGGCCGCGGTGGAGGATGTAGTTGGCCGTCTGATCCTTCTTGGCCTGCTGCTTGCTGTAAAATTCGGCACCCTGGTAGCCGGCAAGGGCGCCGAAGCCGGCAAGGGCGGCCGAGGAGAGCGGATTGCGCTGGACATCGGTTCCGTCCGTCTTTGCCTCGTGGCGGTCGTACAGTTCCTTGGAGCCAACGAGGAGGGCTGCACCAGCGACGGCGGCGATGAGTTTGTCCTGCCTAGAGACGCTCTTGTGACGAGGCGGGCCGTCGTCGTCATAGTAGGCGCTGCGGCGGTGGTCGCGGTAGTCGCGGCGGTCGCGGTGGTCATAACGACCTCCGTAATCGCGGCCGTGGTCACGATCATAGCCGCGGTCATAGCGAGGGTCGTATCCACGCCGATATTCGTAGTCGGCCTCGTAGTAGCCCGGCTCGGCGGAACGGGCGCGGCGACGGACAGTATCGACCGTCAGCTCGCCTCCATCACGGGGGACCAGCTCGCGGGAGGAAGGAAAGGGCTTTGCGTAGTCGTGGGCATCGAGGAAGCGGGCGTCTCTGTCGTCACGACGCTCTTCGCGCACGTAGCGGCGGGAGTAATCGCGATCGTAGGGCTCGTAGCCGGCCATGGCTGCGTCGACGATATTGGATTTATGTTTATTATTTGGCTCGTTCGCGCAGACAGACTCAGGTTGTGGGGGGGGGGGGAGGGGTGACGGAGAGCCGGGAGAGTGAGATAAGAGCGAAACGAGGCAGCAGCTGAGTGGCGGCAAGACGTCAGCGAACCAGTCAGACGGCGAGAGAAGGACACCCGCCCATGTGCGAAGTAGGCACGTACAGTGAGTGACTGTTCATCTCATCTTGCCCGTCTGGCCGATCATGAACAGGTTCCATCTCTCTCATCTCCTCATATCCGCTCTCATTCGCTCTCATTCAACTCTCATCCTCTCTCATCTCAAGTCTTCCTTGCTCTCATTTTCCTGCATCTATCTGTCTGATTCTCAACACCGGCAAGTGGTCGGGACGTAAGCGGCGACTACCTACCTACCTACCTACTTACCTCCCTACCCGCCTCCCTGCCTGCCCTACCTACATGAGGTAGGTAGGAGCCTACCTCCTCTTCCTGCCTACCTACTACCTAGGTCGGTAGGTAGCCTTCTCAGGTGGGTAGGTACCTAGTAGGTAGGTAGGTGGGCTGTAGGAAGGCAGCAAAAAAGGCAACAACGGCCCATGTGCAGAGGCGGGGCACCGCAGCACGTGCAGCTAACGGCCTCGCCATTGCCTACCTAGCTTCATAGCTTGTGTGTCTGTATGTGAAGAGGATGAAGAGGAGGGGAAGGTCAAAGCCGCAAAGGCCGTCGTCGTCGTCGTCGTCGTCATCATCATCATCATCTTCATCACCACCATCATCCCTCTTCATCTTTCTGGCTTAATCAACTTCGACGACGCCACCGCCCCGCACCCGCGATTTAACGTTATCGCGCGCGCACAGCCACCCTGTATCCACCAATTCCTGTCCCCGGGCATCCCTTGCTAAGCTGTTTGTTGATGTCTCCGAAGACACCGATCAACACATTCCGCCTCACCGTGAAGCCACAACGCCTCCATTCGGCTTACCAGATGGCCCCCGGCCCGCGGCCACCGTCCAGGATGCAACCTTCATGCGATGCCGTCTGCGCCGCCGTTTCAACACTGCCCATCTTGCCCCAGCATACAACCTCGCCAATCGCACAACGTCAAAACCATTCACCATCCATCCATTTACAGCTCTCGGGCCCTTTCTTCCCGCCTGTCTCACCATTCCCTTTTCTGCGCCTCATCACCTGACGCGACGACGACGACGACGACGACGACGACGCCGACGACGGACAATATCGTGCATTCCAAAGCCCCGCTCCGCTCATGCTTCCTCTGCCCTGTCTGTGCCTGTTCAATGCGCATGTCTTACCTCGTTGTCGAGTATGCAGCTGTATATATAACCCTAGGGCGACCCCGAAAGCTACCGATTTCTTGAAGCCCTTTCAATCATCCATCTTTCTATCTGTCCATCTGCCTGCCTATCCGCCTATTGATCCGTCAACCCATCCCATCCTTCCATCCATCGAATAACCCTTACGTACCTACACATCCCACCTCTCCGCCATGCTCCGCCTCGCCCCCCTCAGCCTCCTCCTCGCCCTCGGCGCCGCCCAGCAGCGGCAAGCTACCTCGGCTCTCAACGCCGCTGCCTCTGCTCCCGGCGAGCTCCAGTCTCCCGTCGGCGCCATCAGCATCCCCGGCAACATCAAGGCCACCCTCTCATCCGCTCTCGCCTCTGCCACTGACAGGTTCGTCTTTTCCACCCTACCCCTCTGTCCTATATCCTATGCTGACTCTCCCGTCTAGAGCCGGCAGCGGCCTGAGCTCCGCATCCGAAGTCTTGGACGCAAACTCCAGCGAGTCTACGACCACGTCCACCTCCACGTCCACCTCCTCCGGAACCTCCTCCACAACCTCCGGCACCTCCGAGTCGACCACCACCTCCACAGCCACCGTCACTCCCTCCTCCACCTCCAGATCCACCTCTCGGACCTCCTCCTCCACCCGGTCCTCTTCTAATCCCGCTGCCATGCCCACCGCTTTCGCCAACGGCGTCGCTGTCGCAGCCGCCGTCGCCGGCTTTGCCGCTGCACTCTGATCACCTCCCCTTCTACCATCACCAATTCATCCACTTACCTACCTACCTATCTGGCTCTACCTAAACTTCGTCTGCCGTAGGCAACTAGATCTACTTATCATGTAACGTCGCGCAGCCTGGAAATACATTTCTTCTACCTTCTTCTTCATCAATGTCGTCTTGTTCTCTTCCTTCCACTAAGCGCCCCCATTAACTAGGTAGGTTCGTACAAATACAACCATTCATCGTACCTTGCCTGCCTGTCTCGCTCTCGCCTAGTACGACTTGTGTGACAAACGAGAGCTGCTGTCAAATCTTCCACCTATCTTTTTCTCCTGTCTTTTGGAACGGAAAGGCACCTTTTTGTATTTTCTGCTCTCCTTTTCCGCCATGTTACCGTCGCTTTTGCTCGCCCGACACCACCCCCCCCCCCCTGCTGACCATGTGCCAGCGCCGCATCGAGGGAGCCTCGCTTCAGTCCTCTCTCCCTTGCCCACCGACCGATTGCGGCCCGTGGAATGCGACTGCCAACGAACGCTGCAACCACTTTCCAACCACGAGCCGCCAGTCGGGCCATCAGCGTAGCCTGGGGATTCCAGGTTAAAACCAAAACGCGGAGTTTTCCTCTCCTCTCTTTGTTCCACCCATTCACCTTTCTGTTCTCTGCAGTGATCGCGGCCTCTCGAGTCCCCCATGTGGACCCTCCATATCAAAAAGCCGATTAGGCCTTCCTGCCCCAACGCTCTGCCGGGTCATCAATCCGGTCCGGGCAACCCAAGGCACATTCATCCTCCCCCGGAAGCCCATTTTCTCCTTTCCGCATACGTCATGGGTAACCGGACGAGAAGGCGGCCCCACGACGAACAACAAAGTGTGCAATCAGAACGTAGCAAATCGTACAATATTCCGGCCTCAGGCGCATCAGGATGCGCTCATCGCCCATTATAGAGGGCAGCCTTGTCTGGTTATTTCGGGCCGGAAAGAGGCACGACAGTCCCCGGCAGATGCCGCCGGATCTGCCAATCCGCCGTGAGACTTCCAACCACTTTCCCGCCCAACCACCGCCTCTCGACTTAATGTGCAGCGCCGTTGCCGGAAGGATTCATCGAGGATGAAGTGGTGGGGCTTGCCGCAGACTCGTCGCCGTATCCGTTGGTTTTACCTAACGGTTCGGAGGCCTTGACCTCGACACCGCTCTCCATGCTGCCCGTAGCCGCTGTCTTGATGCCGTTGCCCTGACCTATGCTGCTGGCAAACCCGCTGGGCGGGGCAGAGCCGAGGGGCGAAAAGACCGGTACTTCGGCGGAGAGGCTTGATCCGCCGTAACCCACGCTGCCGCTGCTGTTGGCCGTCTCGTTGAACAACACATGTCCGTCGGGAAGCTGCTGGAATTGTGCCTCGGCCTGTGGGTTATACGCCAGAGACGGTGAGACGCCAAATGACGCCGGCGTCATGCCGTTAAACTGCGGCCCGAGGGCGTAGGAGCGGTTCTTGAACGTCAGACGTGCTGGGCCATCGGTGCGGGCAAAATCGTCGCGATCATCCATCGGCAAAACGAAGCTCTTCCAACCCGATCTGCGACGGAGTCTCTCAACGTCATCTTCGCCCACCACAAAGTCGAGCTCGCCCGACGACTCGCAGACCGCCCGAATCATGCCCATGTCAGACGTAAGATCCCTTATGCGCTTAAACGCCGCGACAAAGTGCAGATGAACGAGGCCTTGCGAATCCATTCGCCTGCGAAGGTACATGTCCTTGCAGAGATTCTCAATCGAAAAGTAGTATTCGATCTGGTTCTTCAACAAGGAAAAGACCACCGAGTCCCAGTAAGGCTGCGGCTGGAACGGTGGTATGGCGGACAGCGGTGCCATGGGATACTCGTACGGGCCGAACTGCGTCTGCACCGGCGGGAGCCGCGTCGAACCATTGGGTAGAGACATGCGGTGGTAGTTCGCGCCAGCGCCGTTGCGGCCTCGTCCGCCCCTTGTCTGGTGAGGCATGAACGCCTGTCCGTGGCCGCCCTGTCTCGGCGGAGGGCTGTAGGGGCCCTGCGGCCGAGACTGCATGGACCCTGACGCGTATCCGGCCTGGTGATGCTGCGAATGTGTGCTGATAGAGTGGTGCCCTCCGCGGCCGCGGAACGATCCCCGTCCCTTATCAGCTCGACCCTCAGCACGGTCTCTGGCTCCTTGGCCTTGTTCCAGCGAGCGGTCCTATGATCGATCCAAGGTCAGACATGGAATACCAAACAGAAACGTTGGATGACGCAGGGGCGGGCATTAGCCCTGGCGGATGGGGTCCCCTGAAGCTGCTCCTCCAGCCAGGATCCCTCGCCGCAGGGCCGACGATTGTATACGTACAAATTGAGACATAATGTCCTTGGTCTTTTCTCCAGTGGCTTGACCGGCCAGCTTTTTCTGGTCCTTGACTGCCGAGGCATCCATTGACGAGCGCTTCGTCGACGGAGGTGATGAGCTTGTTCGAACTGAGCCTGGTCCAGAATCACGCTGGCGATCTTTGGAGTCGTTGGTCTTGCTGGCCGCCGTGGCCTGGGCAGCCCTATCCCCGGCCGTCGTGCCAATAGGGGTTCGGGGGCCGGCTGAGCCTCGAGCTCCACCACGAGGCTTGGAGGTGCGCATTTGCGGCATCTGCGTCTCGAAGCTCACCGAGGGGACGTAGTCGTAAGCGACCCATTTACCCTTCTGGCGAGGCTTCGCTTGAGACCCTTCCTCTGGACCCTCCTTGGGCTCTCTATCCTGGCGGTCAGCCTGAGAAGGCACAGACTTTCTCTTTTCTTCCTTGATGGCGGTTTCAGGCGTTGGCCAAGATGCGGCGTCCTCGACGAAGGGTAACATCTCAGACTTGGCTTCCTTGGGATGGTCGCCGTCTGTAGGCCTCTGACTTCGGCTGCCGTTGCGTTCAGAGCGGGCGATATCGGCCATGTGCCGGATCGGCTTTGCCCCATTCGTGGGCGTAGCGTCTCGCGCCGGAGGGCAGTCATGAACAGGCTTGGTCGGGGCCGGTCTTTTGACGGCCTCGGGCTGAGCGGGCACGCCGTTGGTCGTTCCATGACCAGAATCCGTGACTGGCTTGGACTTTGCCAGCTGTGCTTCTTTCCGCTGCTGCCAGACGTTGATTGACGGTATGGGCGCCTCGGACAGCTCAATCCGGTGAGCTTCCTGCAAGGGCATCTGCTCCTTGTCGGCACTTGTGACGTGATCATCTGCAAGCGAATCGGAAGTCCAGGTCTTCTTGCCCGTCGTTCGGGGCTTTCTGGCGTCGTACTCTTCGACAGATTGCGCCGTAGAACTGGAAGACCTTGCACCTGTGTCGGCTCGCCGCCACGGTCGGTCTATCCGAGCAGCATCGTCGTCTCGCTTGGACTCGAGCCTTCTTTCAGTAGCCGGCTCGGAGCGCATGTCGCTCTCTGAGCCAAAGCTCGAGTCGACCTCCTGCTTCTCGGCCATGGAAGGAGCAGCGTCGGCACTGCGGGGCATTCCTGACGGGTTGGTCGGTTTATCCGGGAGCACGACCACGGAGACAACAGGCTGTGGGCCTTGGGCCTGAGCGGACGGGTTGGACGGGGGGGCGACCGAGGGCATGCCATGGCCCTTGGCCGCTTGCGCGTACGAGAAAGTCGAAGGGGCTCCCATGTCGGGCGCGGTCGACCCGGCTGCAGAGATCATGTCAGAAGGGGATTGCGTTGAGTGGTGGAGATGTTCGTCACGCACGAGGCGTCGTCTGTTGCTTTGCGCGCTGGCGACGCTCCCCAAACGGGGTGAAATGTGTAACGTCGGCAAAGGAGGAAAACGGAGATGAGTTCAGCCTGCGCTGTTCGAGGTCCGGTACACTGCCTTGCGGTCTGCGTTGCGTCAGCGTCGGCGGCAAGAGGAAAAATGCCTCTTGAACGGGACTGCAACGGTAAAGGCGCTTGGTCGACGGAGAGCTCGATTGAATGGGTTTTCGGAACTCACGGTCACGCCCGGGCAGGCGTTTGTTTGTTTGTTTGGGGAGGGGAGGGGGGAATCCCCGGTCGGACAGTCGGGTCAGCAGTCCCAGTCAAGGCCCAAAGCCGTCAGCCTCAAGATGTGACCACGGGCCCAAAAAAAAAGTTAGAAAACGCCGTGGAAGAGATGCACAGGCAGAGTTCCCAGCGCCGCGTCAAGCGAAATTTAGAGGCGTATCAACGGCGGGAACCACGATTGCCTGGCGCGGATGGAGTAGGGGACAGCAGAGGGGAAAAGGCCGACTGGAGAGATGCAGGGCCCGTTGAGGCGAAGCGAAGCGAACGAGGGGGAGTTGAATGAATGGTTTGAGAAAGACAGGTTGGCTGGCACGCTGGAGACCAGAGGGGGAACAGACGAGGAGGGGAGGGGGGGGGGGG
>LAZP02000116.1:0-35136 GCA_001272575.2 Ophiocordyceps unilateralis | reverse complement strand
AAAAAAAAAAATCAGCACCAGTGCGCGCAAGGAATGATGACGCACCTTCATGATTCACGCCGTCTTGAAGCGATAGTAGCTGGTTGCCATCATCGTCGGAGGCGGGTCATTTTTTTTTTTAAATCTCTTACACACAACGCGGGGAAGAACGGGCTCCACGTTCCTTACAGAAAATAGAGAGAAACAGTGAGAGACAGACAGAGAGAGAGAGAGAGAGACAGAGAGAGGAAAAAAGAAGGAGGCGTCGTGGGGGGTGGAGAAAGGGGGCGCTGCTCTCTGCTAGCACACGGAGAGAAAAAGAGATGAAGAAATAGAGAGAAAGAGAGAGAGAGAGAGAGAGAGAGAGAGATATACCTCTTCTGGACCCTCATCTACCAACCGTCGTAAGGCTGGCAGACCCATCTCCCTCCCTCTCGACGGCCAACAACGCCCTTCTTTGTCCAGTCTGGCCTGTGCTCTCCTTTTAACCCATCATTCTATGTTGCTTTCCCCCCCTCTCCTCTTCCAGCATCAGCATCGTACAGCATCTTTCTTCCTTCCCTTCTCTGCCTTGGCTCTTCTTCTTCAACTCACTCCACCATGAAACTCGTCTCCCTCATTCTGGCCCTTGGCCTCGCCGCCTTCAGCCTCGCCGCTCCCATCCCTGCGCCCCGTCAACTCCTGGCAATGGATGACAGGCCCGTGCTGAGGAATCCCATGGACAGCCTGACGGCCTTGTTCGCGCCCTTGCGCATCCTCTGCTGGGGCCCGCGTCGCCTCAGGCCCGTCTTCGACATCGACAAGGAGAGCTCCGAGTACATGACGGACATGAATGGCGACTTGCTGCTCGTCGGCACAAATCAAAAGCTTCGAATTGTCGGCTGGAATCCGTCGCCGAGCCTCTTTATCTTGGTTCCCCGCGGCCGTCAGCCTGTTGCCATCCTCGTCGTCTGTCTCTGGCTGCTGGCGACGTGCTGGTACTTGGCGAGGTTGGTCCTCGACGACGACAACGGCCCCTTGCCGCCCCTGTTTACTGATGCCACCTTTGCTGTCCAGGTCCTTCCAAGACACCGACGATGCTGTCCTCGTCCTCCCGGCCCAGTCCCTGGAACAGCGGCGCCCCACCCCTCCTCCAGAGCGCGGCCGAGAAAAGAGTGCGGCAGTAGCTGGTGGCTGTTTCCGTTGATTCACTTTCAAAGCGTGGCGTTTCGGCGCTTCCGGAATCTGTTTTCTCATCGGCTCTTGGCTTCACCGAACCCGAACCGGCCAACGAATCGGACGTAACAACAAACGGCTGCCGACCCTGGCTTGGCTCATGGCTTCAACAAGCCCCCTGACATCGCCCTGGGGGGGAGGCCGGCCGGAGACGGGTCCTAACACCATATGGCAGGGGTCCAATCGACTAGTCGTCTCCAACGACGGATCCGGCACCGGCCTTTTCCCTTAATGCCCCCTACTACTCGATTTGTCCCCTCTCGTCGTCTCATAGTCATCGTCCTCTTTGGTTCCGGGGCTGGCTGGCGGCCATGTTCTCCTCGTCGTCTCATGAGGCGACTCGCATACCTCATCATGGCCTCCTCCTCTCTGGACGCGCCGCCGTCCAGCTTCAGACTACTGCCCGCAGAGCTCCGGCTCAAGATCTGGTCGTACGCTTCACAGCCGCGGGTCGCCATCCTTCATGACATTGTCCATCGGCCCGGGTCCTATCCGCTGCCGGCCGTCACCCAGCTCAACGCCGAGGCGCGCGCCGAGTCTCGGCCAGGCTACGAGCCCGTCGGCTGCGGCTCTCATCTGCATTTTGCCCGCGATATCCTCGTCTGCGACGCCAGCCTCTGCGACTTGCCGTCCAGTGAGCCCCTCGAACATCTGGCGCCGCGCGTCCGCAGGCTCGTCTTCTGGGACTGCTACCCGGACGACAGCCTCGTCGACGGCTTGCATCTGTACTCGGCCTATCTCGCAGCCTGCTACCCGCGCGACCGCTACGTCGGCGTCGATCTCGACAAGCTCTGGTTCCCCAACCTTGACCATCTCTGGATCGTCAAGGTCGGCGGCGTCGACGAGTCGTGGAACCTGTCTCCGGACAGCCGCGGGCCGTCGCCGATGCAGGCCCGCCAGTTCCGCTACTGGCCCGACGACGACGCCGTCGAGTTGTCGCCCCTCGACATCCACCGCGACCCGGAAACGAGAGCGGTCCTGCAACACGGCCGGTGCGGCCGCTCCGACTGCCGAGACCTGAACCGCGAGCGGCCCATGACCGTCTCCAAGGTCTCCTTCGTCGACGGACCCTACGTCGCCACGCCGGACTGGGAGCGCATCATCCCGCGCGTCGGCGACGGCTGCACCGAGGACACGATGCGCTGGTTGCTGGTCGAGAGGACCCTGACCTTTTCCCTGCGCCGCGACGATTCGGCCGACGACTCGCCGCGACGGCGCCTGCGTCCTGTCTCTGTTGAGAGCGGCTGCGTCTGAGAATCCGCTTCCTGACTCAGGTAGCTGGCTGGCGAAAGGGGCGGAAGATGCAAAAGAGGCATGGCCCGGATCCGAGCGGTGTGGTAATAGCATGTCGATGGGGAGATTCCATTCCTGCAGGTCTCGAGCAGCTCTGATGGCGAGCAGGCCGCGTCATTGTGCAAGAACTCGGTTGAACAGATCAAATGCCGTCCAATTTCCTTTCAGCTTGTTTTGACCCGAGACTCGTAGCAAAATGCATGTGGGTAGTAGTAGTAGTAGTATGTCAGAAATGTGCAAATTCCGCCTAAAAGGGGCTCACACCCGACAAAAAAAAACAATACCGACGTATCAAGTCTCGCGTGAGCCACATGTTCTTCCTTTCTGTCTCTCGTGTGTGTGTGTGTGTGTGTGTGTGTGTGTGTGTGGGGAGCATTCCACTCCCCGGCGTGTCGCAGGCTCCGGATCATCCTCCTCTTCCACTGGCGCGTCGAAGGCTGGGCGCGCGAGACCAGGCGCTGGCCGACTTCTTGAGCCGGCCGAAGCTCAGGCTCGTAGGCGACTGACGCGTGACCTGAACACGACTCGTCGGGGCCGGGAGTCTGTCGACGGCATCGCCAACAGCCCTCTCCCTCTCCCTCTCCCTCTCCCGCCTCCCATCGTCGTCGCTGACGGGCGCCGGCAGCAGCGTGGACTGCGAGTTATTCCTAGCCTGCTGGAGGCCCTTGAGCATGGCGCCCTGCAGGGCAACCCACGACTCGACCTGGCCGTTGGAGGCCTCGTCGACGCAGTTGCACTCGTCGCCCGCCGGACAGAGCGTCTCGCCCGCAGCGTGCCACTCGGCGAGGCAGCCCTCGTGACTGGCACAGCCGCAGGCGAGGCACGACGTGAAGAGCGCGTCGACGGGCTCGAGACAGTACACGCACCGGAGCTGCGTCTGAGACCGATGACAGCGCTCGCACGTGCCCACGGCGCCGCCCATGTTGGGCTCCGACGACGTGTACCGAGCCGGCTCCAGCTGCGTCTCGTGCACGCGGCAGATGCCGGTCACGTCGAGGCCGCGGCCGGACGCCAGGAGCGTCTGCAGCTGGTCTCTCCTACCCATGATGATGGGCGAGGAGTCCGCCTTGGGATGCGTGACGCTGCCGCTGGCCCCGTCCTGGATCGTCATCGAATCATGGAAGCTTCCCTCGGCCGCGCCCGACGCCGGCTGGTCTTCGAGCACGTTGAACTTCATCACCTCGAGCCGGGCCAGAGGCTGTCCCCACATCTGGAGCATCTCGGCATACGCGTAGCGATAGTGCGGATGCATGTTGCTGGCCCGGCCCGCGTCCAGCAGCGGCGTCGACAGCCAGCCGTCGTCGTCGAATATTGTCTGGTCCTCCACCACCACCGACACGTTGACGGGCACCAGCGGCAGCCTGTCGTCCTTGCGGGGGTCTTCGTCCGAAATGGACGTGCCCGCCCCCCCGCCCGAGTCGGCCATGCCGGAGCTGCTCCCCTGGGTGGCGTTGCCGGTGCCCGGTGCCAGCGTGTTGATGATGTACTCGACCGGGCTCGGCTTCTTCTTGCCCTGGCCAGGGGGCGACGACGAGCTCCCGCCTGTAAAGGAGCGCGGGAGATTGGCAGTCAAGGCAGACGCCAGTGTCGAGTTACCTCGCAGAATTCCGCGGCTCGTCGGGGACCTCGACATGGGCGAAGGCTGTAGATCGTGGTCGGCAAGTAAGGACCTCGACTTGGATGGGGGCGTCTCGCCGCATGAAAAGGACCCGGTGCCTGGTTCGCCGGTCCAGGTCAGATCCTCCGAAGCCTGAGACCCGCCGTAGAAGACGGGCGTATGGAGCGTGCCGGGTGTCGTGATGGCCGAGTTGCTATGACTCTGACTGTAAAGGCCCCATGCTGACGCTTCCATCGGCAAGTAATCGAGGGAGAAGCATGGGGCCTTGAACGGAAGCGGCATATCTCGCTGCGTGAGCCGCGACTTGACATAGGCAACGCCGTCGTCCGTCGACGGCTCGCTGAAGATGCACGAGAGCATCGCCAGCATCTGCACGTCGGCCGCCTTTTCGAAGTGCTCAAAGAGGTCGACGATGAAACCCCTCGCGAGCGGGTGCTGCCCCCATTTGACTCTGCCCAGCAGGCTATGGTTGGCGTCGAGAGGTTCGTCGTGGCATCTTGCTACCGCGTCTCTGGCAGTGACCAGGATGGACGGGCGTCCCTCGTTGTGGAGCACCTCGAGGGGTACCCCCTTCTTGAGCAAGAGAGCCAGGTAGCGCCAGACATGAGCCAGGTCCGCGATTCCGTGCGTCTCGGCCACCCGAGCGTTGTGCTCGCAAACGTCTGCCCCGTCGCCAAATACGGCGTACTCTCCCGCAAACTCGCTCTTCGATGGGAGTTCGGCGCGCAGGTCGTGGACGTAAACGAGATTCCTGGGCTTTCCGTACCGTCGGCGGCTCGTGCCCGTGCCCGTGCCCGTGCCGGCCCCCGTGCCTCCACCGCTGGATCGAACAGACAAGTCCTCGCTCCACGTCTTTCGAAGCTGCCGGCTGGGGTGATACCATACGCTCAGCTTGTGAATTGACGTCGACTCCGAATCTGTCGACGACGACGATACGTCCGAGTCGGACGAATCCAGGGCTTCTTCGGTAGCAGACGCCTCGTCGTTGGCCAGTTTGTGCCCCTGGGGCAAGTCATACGACAGCCGTCCGAAGCCGGCGAAAAAGGGCTCCCCTCTCGCGCGCTCCTTGCTGTACAACTCAGCCGAGGTCGAGAACAAGGCTCGAGCCTTTTCCTCCTTGGACGGGAAGAAGCAAGCGAGGCGGCCGTCGTTGGAGAACCGGGCACCGCAGGTGCGAGGCGTTGGCGGAATGATACTTCGGCTCGGGGGAGCGAGGATGTTGTCGATGTCGCCGTGAGGCCCCAGTTCCTGCGACATGGACGCCGATCCCCCAGCAAGAATGTCCTCGTCCTCCTCGCTCGAGCTCTCGTCGGCCATGCCATCTAGGTCGTCGTCGAGGTCGCGGACGTTTTTGAAGAAGGTCGTGCTCGACTCCAGATCGACTTCGCCCAGAAGGTAAGTGAAAGCGACTTCCAGGCAGTTCTGTTTCCTTTGCAGGAACTGTTCTGCCACTTGATGCATCTCCCGCTCGATCTTCTTCTGCGTCTCCTCGGGCATGAAGGACGTCTTCTCGATGAAGAAAGTCGGAGCTTTGAGCTTGGGGTAGCCGGCCGGGATGTCAATCTTGACCTTGATGAAGATGGGCTCCTCATCGGCACCCCAAGGCCCCGTCAAGGAGGCGTTGAGTGTGAGATTGTCCATGTCAATATTCTCCCATTTGACCTTTGGGATTTTTGTGCTCACGCGTAGGAGCTCTTCCTGTATCGTGTCGGGCTGACCCCAATCGTCTTCGGGGTAGTCGTGTCCGACAATGCTCGCGTCCTTGGAACCAAACCGGCTCGAGCCATCGATAGAAGACTTGCGTTTCGTCATGGTGATGCCTCTCATCCAGCCCAGCTGAGCCTGGCTTCGGTCCATGGACTGTCTGGGGCCAGCATTGGCCTTCATGGACGGCCCCCGCCATGGAGGCCTCACCTGGCGGTCTAACAAGGTTCCGGAGCGCATGCCGAGTGTCAGAGCGCTCTGCTTGCGATGGGGCGTGCTTGTGCCACTCCTGTGGTCACTCATGGTTCCTGTTTTGCGATCTCGATTCGAGCCGTCATCGACGGTGCGGAAAGTCTTGTAGGTGGCTCCTTGACGAGTCAGGCTGAGGCCCTTTCTGGCAGAACCGTCTTTGACGTGGCCGACAGAAGACAGGGCGTTGCTGTCGACGCAGTGCAGCCTTAGCTCGTTGTCGGTTCCCCACGACACGAGTTGAAACTCGCGATGGTCGATGTCGTCTAAGACGGCGCCGCGAGTTCTCCACAGAAACTCTTTGGCTTTGTGGTCGCCATGACCCGAGAAGACGGCGACGGGATTGGGGGTAACCTCGACGGGAGAGTCGTCGGCCCAGAGTCGATCGTACAGGTAAAGATTACCCGGCTCGTTCTGAGGCATGGCAAGCAAGCCCCAGCCGAAGGGGGTGTGGCGAGCTCTCCAAACGGGGAAGTCTGTACAAATAACGTGCTCCAGGACATCCTCACCCTTGCTGTAGTCCCAAAACTTGATGGTCTTGTCGAGGGAGCACGTGACAATGCCGGTTGAACGTATCCGGTTCCAGTCTATGCCGTAGATTTTGGAATTGTGAGCGCTGATGGACTTGAGGGGCTCGCAGGCGCGCCTCTCGTCCCAGATATGCAGCCAGCGATCGTGAGCCGAGGCCAGGATATGGGGGTCCTGGCGGTTGAACTTGACCTGAGTCGCGCCGGCAAACCAGTCACAGAAGGTGAGGACGGGCTGACGAGGCCGGCGGAGGTCCCACCAGTGCACATAGCCGTCGACGGAGCAGGTGGCGAGCAGATCCGGGTGGTGAGCGGAGAAGTTGATGTCGGTGATGGCCCTGGTATGGCCCTTGAGCGAGTGCTCGATGGCGCCGGAGTTGGAGTCCTCACTCAGGTTGAGATTCCAGACGAGGGCATCATGGTTAGCCGTCGAGACTACCCAGTAGTCTCGAGCGGCAAAGGGCGACCACTGGACGTCGCAGACCAGCCACGGCAGGCCATGGCTGCGCAGACGTCGCGGGGGGTTGTAGGGCGAGTCGAGGTCGATGATGGCGAGACCGTCGGGCGAGGCCAAGGCGATATCGCGGCCCGAGGGGGAGATGGTGGCGGAGCCGACCAGTCCATCGACATGGATGGTGCCGTCCGACTCGAAGCTCTCGCTATCGTAGGCCGACTTGATGATCCTGCCCTTGCGGGGCGCATCGGAGACCTGGTCGAAGCGCGCCATTGTGGCGCCGAGGCTTCATCAAGGCCTGCCAGCAAAGGCGCCAAGCGCCATTGAGGCGCAGGGGAATGAGCACCGGAGGAGGCGACGACGACGCGAGCCTCATGGGAATAGGGACGCGGTCGAGGTCTCCGATGAGGTTGAGATCTGGACGGTGGATGACATAATGCCTGCCGAATTGCCGACTGTGCCAATATAGTACTATCCACACGGTACACCATCGCCGCCAACACTCGCTGAACTACAATTCTCATCTATCGATTGCTGGCCGTTGTTCTCTTGAATCCGAGTAAACTTATTTCAACAATTGTCTTGTGTGCCGAGATCATCGCTCTATGGGGTTAATCTTCTCATTTCGACTACGACGTCGGCCAAGGACATTCGAGAGAATCGATCAACCGCAGACCGCGCTCGGCCATAGTCTATTCGCGAGGATGAGATTCATCTTTACTCTTTTCCATAAGCGTTCATTCGTCGACGAAACATCAATTGCACGAACCAGCGATGATTCTATCTACTTGGCTTCCACCCTCCATCCTTTGTTATCACAGGTTGACTCTATCACTCAGAAAAAGGGCAGTCGGAGCATTCGCTGAGAAGCTTGGTGATGGGTTTTAATCTATGTGTATGTATTGTAGCCCTCGCACAGGTATGTGCAAGGAAAGAGTTTTCTTAACCCCCCTAAACACCCCTGCCAGGTCTACTTTTCGGACTCCCATCGGGCTCCGATCTTTCATCGAGGGCATTACGAGTTCTCAGCTGACACAAAACCAGACTCGACCTTTCTCAGTTCATCCTGTATTGTCATACTTCATTACTCCGGGCTCTTTCAAACCTCGAAAATTCCCCTTACACTCCAGTTTTATTGGGGCTCCCTCAGACGTCATCGCCGCCTTTCTGTTGGATAGTCTCTCGCTTCCGTTCTCGATAACTCTCTCGAAAGCTTGCTAGGGAAGCCAGGCTTGCTCGTGCTGTAGATGATACGTCCGAACACTCATCCAGAGTCTATGACCCCTTCGGCTACATGTAAGGTTAGCGCGTGTGAGCTACGCGAGTTTTTACATAGTTTCTCTAACACTGCCAGTCAAGACTATAACTGCTGTGTCGATCTCAAAATCAGGCCACTGAGTTAGTCAACGACTGATGATGTTCTACCAAGGCTCCAAGACCAATGCCATCTTGACCTCACACTAACACACAAGTCTCGTGACTGACAGATGCCGCGACAATAAATAATCGGTCGGCGGCTGCGGACGCTTAATGTGTGAAGAGTTTTTAGAAACTGGCCTGGAAGGCGCCGGTGTGGCAACTCAAGTTACGCATCCAACAGATGAGGCCTGTAAAGGCAGGATAGCCTGACAGACCCTGCAAGGAAGGACAAATGGGAACATACGATTGAAAGACTGCATCACCGAACATATCCAAATAGGTAGTTCTTAAAAAATTACCTTGTCCGGACTGAATTGCCCACGACCCCCAGGTGCTGGAATTCGATGTTTCTACCTCGATTTCTCCCTGAGAAACTACTACGGGGCTCAGCATAGAAATGAAGTGCTGCCAGATATACTTTCCAAGCCATTTCCATGTAGGTCTCATGCTGGAGGCGAGGCCTGTATCGCCACAGTTGAGTACGTCGTCATGGTGGTAGCTGTGATCCGTGGATCAGGACTGGAACACGAAACCTAGAGCCCTACTCATCTGTAAGACTTACATGCATGCATGTGCTGCATCAGACCAGCAGCAGCAAAGCCTGGAACAGCTATGGCTTACAATGTGACATATATAAAACCAAAAAAAAAAAAAAAAACAGCCTTCCTGATGGTCTTTTTGAATTCATCACTGCAAGTCGTACAATTCGCCTTCCTCAGACAACTACCCCAGACAGAAGGCCGAGGTCATATTCTAAGTGAGATGTCACACGAATTGCTCCAAAGGGCAGAGAAGCCGAAACCTACAAAGGAAGCTCACATCATGGGACTGCACCCTGCACGATGGAGAGATGAGTATGAAAAGCGCTCCAGGAGCCCTCCGAAGGCGGGAGAGAAGCAGACGTCGAGAATCAATCCAAGTCTCGTTGCAGATCCCGTCACCAAAAGCAAACTAAACCTCGGTGTACCCAACAATGGCGGCCATCAAAAGTATCTCGTGGAGCCTTGCGGCCGTTCTCTTGAACTCGCCCTTCATTGTCAACGCTGAAAAGGTCAACGTGAGACCTCTCGGCAAAGACGTCACCATCAAGGGTAACTCCGTTTCGTGGGTTGGCCCAGACGGCTTCGAAGATAGCTTCCAGTGTCGTGACCCGCGCATCCTCTGCCTCACGGCTGACAAGAAGATGGCTGCGTGCTGTGAGGATAAAAATTTACTGAAGGGTTCTCTGGACACAGGCTTCTACTGCTGTGCTGAAGGGCATGACCTGGCGGGTTCCAAGGAGGTCGGCTTTAGCTGCTGCCCGACTGGCCAGCAATTCGACGGCAAGGTCTGCAAGCTCGTTTGCTCCAACGGCAAGCTCCTGGTGGACGGCAAGTGTGCCTGTCCTAATGACCAGGAGGAGGCCGCCGACGGCAGCTGCAAGCCGGCATCGAAGTGCACATCCGGCTTAAGGACTGGTGATTTACTGAAGCCCCCCTTTTCCTCATCATCCACGGTCAGTCTGACGGAAGACGTGTGTAGGAAAATGCTACATGTTCCAGGGCCAGACCGGACGTCGGCTGGCGTACAAGAACAAACAATACTCGGAGACGATGCCTCACAAGGACGCGATTCCCGGCAAATTCCAGCTTTGCCGAGACGAGAAATGCACGCCCAACCTGCCCGTCAACCCCGATCATGGAATCCGCATTCGAGACGTGCACGGCTCTCCCCCGGACGCTGCCGACGCAAACCAATGGCTCAACAACGCCAGCGGAGGCAACCACCTGGGCAAGACGGCTAATTATGCCAACGCTGGCAACTTTACCATCACCAAGTGGCCATGCGGGAAATACTGTCTCAGCGGATTGCAGAAAGGACTCGGACCGGCCTGTCCGAATGAGGATCCTTCCATCACCTTCTACCGCACTCTTAGCGAGGCCTGCGTCGAGTACGAGTTGCTAGAGGTTCCCTGCAAGATCCGCGACAAGGCAAACAACTGCATCTGGAAGAACAGCAAGAATCAGTGCTGCGGTAGTAAGGTCGACTGCACCGAGGCAAACGACGATGCCACTCCTGAGCCCTCACCCCAGCCCTCGGCCTCGTCACCGCCCTCGGCTTCGTCTCCAAGTTCAACACAAAATGCGCCTCCTTCGGTGACGAAGCCGGCCAGTGACCAGGTCTGCCCGGGTCTGGACGGCTCGACTCTCGAAGCAGGCGGTATCGGCTTCCGCGTTCGTTGCGGTTGGTACTATGCGGCCAAGGATAAGCTCGAAGAGAAGAAGAACGTCAAAGACCCCCTTTCTTGCCACGCGAAATGCGTCGCCGACAGCAAGTGTCAAGGCGCCAACTTTGACTTTTCCAGCTTCTACTGTGCGCACCAGATCGACTGGGCGGCCGAGATGAAGGACAGCGGAAATGCCACTGGTTGTGTGACTTTCCACCCGACGAAGCCGCGGCCCATCTAAAGGGCCAACGACCAGCACGGCTTGCTGTATCTAGATTGCTGTTGCTGGAGTATGTATAGGTAACTTGGTCGAGGCCGCGCGTGATGCAGCAACGGCGGCGTGTTAAACATGCGCCTCCCCGGCTACGACCATGATGCTAATTCACATTAAACCTCGTCTCTGTCTCCCGTGGCTTCCTATGCTTAGTCTGGAACTCACAACCGGGTTAGGTGACCCTTGCGATTGAATCATGTGCTCGGGATCTACTGTTCCTGATGAAGAGCACTATAGCAGACTTGCAGCTCTATGACCATCACGGGAGCTATAAAAAGCCCACTCTTAAACAAGGCCCCGGGTTAAAGGTAACCAACTACCTAGACTAGCATGCAAGCTAAAAGAAATGTCAATGTGTCTAGAGAGGTACGGTAAGCAGACGCATACACACACACACACACACACACACACACACCCATGCGACACAAAGAGTGCGCATACCGCCCATCTTCCTGCCCAAAGTGATGATACCGATACTGATGCAGTCGCCATGGTACTATTTCCCGGTCTCGCCCCTCTGCCTCTTTGCTCCTGCCGTCGGGTTGAAAGAGGTAACCGGAGTAGGCAGCCGTTCACCGGCATCGTCCGACTGACCATCTTCTGCGGGCGGAGAAGCCGAGTTCCCATCTTCCGTCCTTGCAAGCGAGGATACCTTGTCGAAATCCAGATCGGATGGGATTGAGTCGATAGCAGAGCAGATCCTCTTGAGGTGCTGCGGCATCCAGATCTCATATACGTTCTTTATAAATCGGTGCGTCGTCCACTTTTCCTTGCCGTCGAGGACAGTAAAGTCGAAACTATGAATTGGATGCCGGTAATACTTGATATCCTTCCCTTGAATTACTGGATAATGACCATAAATTCGCACATTCTGATTGTCATGAGAGACAGAGAAGGCTAGTATCTGCCGGTTAATTTCCTCGCCGCGCTCTTGTAAGTGGAACAGCTGAACAACACTCCGTACCGCAAGGGTCATGCTATGGGCGTTCTGACGGTCCGCTATATCTAGCCCTGCGGCGCAGCACTTTGTCTCGCAAGTTAGAAACGGGAAGAACATATAGAACGTAGCCAAAAAGTAGGACTGTTCTCCCGCGAGATGATCCCCGATAAATAGAGAGAGCTTCTCGAACTGGTCGTCGCTAAATGCCTGGCGCCTGAAGCCCACGGAGTAGTCTGGTTGGGGGCGAGGCTTAGTGAAGGGGAACGAGCTATTCCATCCCTCGTTGACACTCTCCGTTAAGATGTCAAGGTGTTTAGCGCCGAATGAGGCAAGACTCTCGGCAGAGGGAACGAGAAGCCGACTGATATCTTGGATGACCCGGGCCTCGTTTTTGCTACGGAGCTTGGAGCAGGCGGACTCGAAAACATCGTCGTCGAATAGTGAATGCTTGGGGACCGACTGGTTCGCCTCCAGCAAAGTCTTGCAAAATGTCTTGCTTTCGTCCGCAATACCGAGGCTGGACTTGGCCATGAAACTGCCTTTGCTTTCGAGTAGGTCCTCATAGCGTGGATCTTTATAGGGTGTAGCCTTCACATCCCTCGGCCGTTGATCGCTAGGCGTTATCGATGTCGGGGTGCTATCCTGCTGAGACATGGGCCTCTTCCGAGCCAGTAGACGCTCCATGTCGGGATGATAATATCCTTGAGGCCACTGCCCTTTTGTCACCCAGAACTCAACGGGGTTGATTGGCTTGAATTTGTCACGAATGTTTCTTGCGCGTCTTTCGGAAGGATCCTCCACAGGGGACGGCCCAGGAGATCGCCGAGGCCGCTTGTGAACGAAGTCGAGGTCGTGATCGAGCGCGTCGACAGGCCGCTTCTTGACAGGCTCGCCAGGCGTCGCGCAGCCCTTGAATGAATTAGTTGATGTGCCAAGGCAACTACAAGATATGGAATGAATTGCGTACCTGCTGAGATGGAATCTTTTTGGCTGGGGATGAAAGCGTTTGGTCGGATCCAGTGCGTTCGGGAGCCTGTGGATAATGTGTCGCCTCCTGGGTGCCCTGAGGCATCTCTCCTATTTTATCGTCAGTCAGGATCCCGTTTGGCGCTTCATGAAACACGTACCTTGATCTTTTGGCGCGGACGACATGGCGACGGTAATGCAATGCTCAAGCGATGAGGATGTCTGAGTTATCTTGAGGAGCAGGGAACGGCGGGCTGGCTGGTGGTTATCACAAGATGCACCAATTAGTCATGCGTCAAGAGCTGCGAGCTGTCAGCCAACGGTTAAGCGCCGCTGCGGCATCGGCTTGCTCGGGGTTGCAACGGTCACGGAGTGTAGGTAATTAGGAGCAGTCGGCCACCAAAAGAGAATGCGGATATCGCCGAGGCGCGAGGAAACAGGCAACAGGCAACAGGCAACAGGGAAAGATGGCCAGGGACAATGAAGCCCCGTAGGCCAGCCAGCCAGACCAAGGCAACGTTGCGCACACGCGCGCCATCATAGCCGCCCAGGGAGACACGCGCGCTCAATCGCATCGGCGGTGCCTAGCCGCGCCAAAAGGTCCCCTCTCAAAGCAAGACAAGGTAATATGTATGCATCTACGATTATGAGTCCGTTCGATGCAAAAGCATGGTGCCATCGTAGGCAGCGAGGGCGCCAAAGAAGAAAACGCGCCGTGAGATATGACGAGGGCGGCCCATCTCCATCGTGACGTGATGCACGTGACTCGTCCAAAAGCCTCTTCGATGACAACCTGGCACGTGTCGGTCGGAAGATGCTGCCAAGGAAATCTTCTCCTTTGCTGCGTGCCTCGACCCTGTGGCCATTTCCTCCTCCCTCATCCCGTACAAGGTGCTCTAGCCGGACAGTAAGGACACAGCCATGTTCCTTACTATTTACGGCTTCCAAACCTGGCAAGCAGACAACAAGACGCTGTACATGGTGAAAGGAAATGGAAGATACAGTTAGGCAATCCAACTTTTCAAGCAACTAATCGAAGACACCAGAGGGCAATGTCCTCCCAAGAGCCGAGGTTACGAGACCCATCGGGACGTGAAACAGTATGACGAGCCAGTTCAAGTCCTACAACAGGCGGTGCGTCTAAAGAGTATTGTAACCAGTTTCGCATTGAAGAACTGGCGGGCTCGCCATGACTTTGTACTGCAGACAAACGGCATATCTTGGCGTAGGCCAGTCTCCTGGATAAGGCGACATGCGCACCGAATCGTGATACTCTTCCTATTCCCAGGCCTGTCAGCGTTCTACAACCCCCCAGTTCGTCGAATCGCGGTGCCGAAATTAGCCCATAAACATCATCGTCAAGCCCCCAACGCCGCCAGGGGCAGAACGATCACATACAAGGCGAATCGAGGCGCAGCCCGTGGCATGACACTGGGTTTAGAGCGCCTTGAACTTGAACTTTACCGGCATGGAGCTTTTCTCGGCTTTTCGACCCTCCCCACTCCAGTTCTGACCCAAGTTCATCACAGTACGCAGCCGCGTCGTCATCTTCACCCCGTCCGCAAGCTCGCGGCCACGGCCTCTATGTGCACGCTCATCATTCCAAGAGGGCAGTTCTGACCGCCTCAGCGGACGGCTTACACCAAAGTTCCATGGAAAATGATATACGTATGTATGTGGATAATTTCAACGACCTTAAGACTCTTACTATACCCTACGGCCCTTTAACTTGGATGGAAGTCTAATCACTCTCTAAATTGCCAATCAGTCTTCTGGCATCCTTCTTACGGTAAAGCTGAAAAAGTCTCCACGATTTACACTCTTCTGTCTAATCTCCAGCGTGATAACTTTAGCAAAGTGACGGAAACCTTCAGGGACTTCAAAGTATCAATAGCCTGTAATCTCCTCTCGGCAACAGCATGGCGCCCTTGGCGTTGCTCGTTTGTTAATTTCTTTAGCCTTAACGGCGATGTGATGTGGCATGGCGCAAGAGTGGCACGAGTTAATCACGTCACGGGGAGAGTTCCTAGACTTTCGCCGGCCCTTGCGCTCGCATAGAAGAACTATAAGAACCTTTATTGGACTCGATTCGACACCCTGTTGTCATGAATCTTCCATCTCTTCTTCTCTACCGCTTACGATGCGCCGTGCTACGACCTTGATTCTGGCTGGCCACCTATGGCTCCGATGGTTCGGACTTGGGCATGCCAGCTCCTTGCCGGGGGCCACTGATGCCCATCAGTCTCTCGTGAGTCGACAAGATAAGATACCCGTCAGCTTTGTCTACCGTGGAGATGGAAGATCCCCTCAGGAAATCAGGGCAGCTGGCGGATTCCGACCCTGGGGCCAAGATTGGCAACAGGAATCGTCGTTTCGTGTAGATCGCCACTCCAATTCAGGTCCGAGTGGTTGCGGACATCAAGATTTCGATGACCCGAGATTTGTCTGGCGGACGGCATATGTCTCGCTAGCCAAAGACGTATCTACAGCCACTAAGTACGGATCTTGGCTTTATCAAATCCGTGCCACTCCGAATGTCCTCGACAGCGGAAACTGGGACTCCGAGGTTATGGCACTTGGAGGAATCCACTGGCGACAGATTAAGGGATATGCACAAATCAGAGAGTCGAAGGGAAGAGATACAGTCAATGAAGCAGCTTGGATCAACAATCCGGAATACGATGTTGCCCTCTACGAACTGTCGGAATGGGCAGCCTTGTGCGACGTGAACAGTTCCTATCCAAAAGCTCTCGAGAATGGTGTTGATGGCGCAGGCATGTCCGGCGGCGCAAAAGAAGAAGCCTATCGGTTCATGACTGAAACTAAGGGCATGACCAACCTGTTTGGCACCTTTCCACCCCAATTCGACCAATACGATCTCAGGCTGGATATACCTGGACCATTGCTTTCACCGCTGAGCCCCGAGGCTGCGCAATTGCAGGGTATAAGCCCAATGCCTTTAAGGGACAGAACGAGGTACTGACACTGAAATAGAGGACGGGCAACGGCTGCAGATCTTTGTCGATATGGGCGCCGAGGGACTGAATGGCCTTCCCGAAAGATGCCACCAGACTCTACGAGAAGTCTTCTCCGCTGGCATTGACCAAGAATCCTGCACGGCTGCAATAAACAACCCGAGTGCTGCTGCCTGTGGTGTTGTCACAGCTCAAAACGCGGGTATGTGCATCAGCACGGGGCTTCGAAGCTGTTCAAAGAAGTTACCTAGACTGATAACTCGCTGTAGGATCGAGGAGGAGGCCTTGTTGCAAGCTCGCTGCTTCACTTGAGAAAGCGATGCGGACAAGTCAAAGGCCAGAGGCACCATCTGGTAGGCGGAAGCGGGACCTTTACAACGATGGTTCTTACAACACCGACGCTGGACTTTATAACTCTGGGCCCTACAACACTGACCCTTACAGCGCTGGTTCTTACAACACTGATCCTTACCACCCTGATCCGTACCACACTGGTCCTTACAACACTGGTTCTTACAACACTGGTCCTTACAACACTGATCCTTACAACACTGATCCTTACAGCACATCTCCTTATAGCACTGGACGCTATAATGCTCATCGTTATAGCCATGATCGCTACAACACTAATCAACGTTATAACACTGATTCACACAACACTGATCGCTACAACGCTGATCGCTACAATGCTGGTAGCTACAACACTGATCGTTACAACACTGATTCTTACCACAATACTCGTTTCAACACTTTTCAACAGACAATACCCCAGCAATGCTCTGCTTCCAACAATGACGGTAGGTGAGCTGACCGGCTGAAAGGCGACATTCGGGCTAACGGCCATGCCTGCAGTTGTCGACGCTTATAGTGGCTTCAACACCGATCTCCTGCATCATATCTTTCCTCATCTCACATCGGAAATGATTCAGAGGCTGGCTGACGGCTCATGTACGCGACGCCAGTCGGGATACACGCAAAATAGTAAGGAATCGTAACACCTAAAAACCGCCAACGCAAGCAGGCTCGCTCACTGACGAACAACGTGGAAGGAGATGCAAATCTTGACAGCTTGTGCTGCGCACTGATGAACAAACTCCAAAAAGCTAACTCTGAACCTTGGCACCACGAGCCCAGGACCGACTCTTGGCCCCGGCAAGATGAGCCTCGATACGACTTGAGGCCTGATTACTATGAGCCAGAAACCGGCTTCAGGCCCTCGTACTATCAGCCCGAAGCCGACTCAAGGCCCTGGTATAATAGGCCCGAAGCCGACTATGGGCCGAGTTACTATCAGCCCGAAACCAGCTTTGGGCCTGGTTATTACAAGCCCGAGACCAACACCAGGCCGTCTTACTATCAGCCCGAAATCGACTCGAGCCCTTGGTATCATGAGCCCAAAACCGACTTGAGGCCCACACATAACCAGCCCGAAAGCAACTTCAGGCCTTCGTACTTCCAGCCCGAAAGCAACTCGAGGCCTTGGGAGAACAGGGCTCCGAGCGGTTATCCTCGGCAGGATACGCATACCACGTCCCAAGCTGGAAAGGGCCAAGGTCGCTTGATGGCTCACGTCACGGCGTTGACGATGACAAACATTGACAATGGAAGGGAAGGGAAGGTCTATGGCACCATCACTGCCACAGACCGAAAAGGGACACAAGCCATCTACAACGTCGGCAGGTCTTCACCGGAACTGATTCTCACAGGAGAAGATATCTCGCTGAACCCCGAAAGACCCATCGATCCTTCACAGGGCTTCTCCATCAAGGTAGATCTGTGGAAGCAGGGTGCAGACATGCTTCAAGACGGCCAACTCAGCTACGGAACGTTTTCTTGGGATCGCGACAATCGACCGGCTGAGTACGACGTACCGTTGAATGCAGTCATCAAGGGCCCGCGCGGCGAGGCGTCTCTGAGCTTGGTCGTCCTTAGCCAGGCCCTAGTAGCCAGGGTCAAAGTCGTTATGCTTCAAACCGATGACGAGGATCCCGTCGACGTCTTCGGCAACATCATGATTCAGACGCAATTCTTCCGAAAGTACCTCTTCAGCCGCTCCGAAATAGATTCCCAATCTGTGAGAGTTGGCGGCGAGATCCCCTTGATACTAAACCACTTTCCTATGCCGCAGTTTACTCCGCTTCGAATTTCGCTCGACCTCTGGGACTGGGACAGTTCATCGCCCAACGAGCAGATCGCCAAAGGTGAACATTCGTTTTTGCCCGACACCACCCGCAGGAGCACGAAAACCTTTACCGGCTATTACGGAAAAGTTGAAGTTGGCGTCACCTGGGAATAGGCTTACAACATTGGACTTGTTTTTTTTTTTTTTTTTGTTTTGAGTAGGGATAGCATTTGAGTGAGGATTCAGGCGAGGGGAGAAACCAGTTTGTCGTCCTCCACACGAAGAGTTCAGGATACTTGCTTTGAAAGAAATTGCACTTTTGGTTCAGTAAGCGGTAATTATGGTGTTTCTGCACATCCATGTCGTGGTTCTAGTCGATGGAGAAATACATGTTGGGCATAGATGCGTTCACGATTGAAGCCTTGTCATGTAGAATGTCACGCCCGTCATCTCATAAAGATCCGCCTTGCTGGGCTGTGGGAGGGGGTAAAAACAGCGGCAGACCGGATCCGGGACGCTTGAGGGACGGGTCAATCTTGGCAATGAAAATCAAGCCGACGTAGGAGCCTGCGGTAGGATCAGATCCGGTGCCGAATAGGACCGGCATCGCCAGATGATGACCGTCCCGTCGTCGGCACCAGTGGCGAACAGGCTGCTGCCCGGATAAGAGGTCACAGAAGAGACTAAGCTGCAGTGTGCCATGAGCAGCATTCGCGCGACTCCATTCCGGGATCGCATAGGTAAGGGGCGCGATATTCCCAGTCAGGTGTTTCCTTAAAGCGGCCATAAAACAGTCCTTGGCCAGTGTCCCTCCATGGTACGGAAGCATTCTCAGCTTGATGCCACATATTGTCGAATATTGCCGGACACTCATTTTTCTCCGGGAGCGAAGCTGATCGTCGTGCCCATCAGTTCCCTGAAGATGGTGAAGAAGCTGGTTGTCGCCGCGAGGACACGCAAGCGAGACAACGGGTTCTGTATTGGCCAACCAGGACGAACCGCAGGGTAAACCTCTCGAAATGCCCATACGCGAACCTGGCCATCCGCGAAGCCCGTGGCAAGCGACTTCATCATGTCCGGGGTAGAAGGTAGACGCTGGGGACGAGGTTCCAGCTCGAGGTAAGCCAGCTTGGTTTCCAGCTGTGCCGGTACATGTCATCCGATGGATCATCTTGGCCGCTGCATACGAGAGTTGACGTGCCTCTTGGTGGGTTTACAGTCTTTCATGCCGCCTTTGTATGTCATCGAGCAGACAATGAGGTAGCCATCAACACATTGAAACCACCCATTTTCTCTTCCTTGATAGCAGCAGTTCGCTCTCGTCGACACGGAAATCATCATTCTGTCAGACAGATGATGCTTGATTCAGCCCCACGCTTCTTCAGTCCACACCTTCAGTGAGTGGCTGTCCTGATTGTTTACCTACCCGTCATGGCAACTAAAGCAACCCTCTTTTATTATAGGAATCCAGGCTATGTCAACCTACCCTAGACGCGATCAATGCGGATGGCAGCGACGTGATAGGTGGATACGTAGCTCTACTCTCTCGGCGCCGGTTTCATCTTGAGACCCAGGGTTACCGTCAAGTCCCTAGTATCGAAAGTCCGCTTGCGATTCACCGCACCGCTTTTCTGCCGTCCTCGTGCCCCGCCTTGGCGCAAAGCCTCTTACTGTAGTTGGTGGTGGTAGTGAGTTGCTCCTCCTCCCAGCATCCTTTTTCAACAACCCTTCGCCATCTCGGCCTCGTTCGTACGTATCAGCCTTGCCCAGAGCTTAGGCTTGACGGAGCTGTTCTCGCCTCCCCCCCCCCTCGCCCTTTGCTTCAAACCACATCTTCGCTATCGTCAGCCCATCCTTATCGAAAGCCGCGAGCCTGGCCTGATCTCGACCACTCGGGGGCCCCGCAGTCGAGATGGCTCTCCCAAAGCGGATTGTGAAGGAGACGGAGCGTTTGATGGCTGAGCCGTATGTCTCGTTTTCCCCTCTGCTCTTCTGCCCTCATTCTGCCCTGATGCTGACGTTTGGTTTTTTCGGGTGCAGTGTGCCCGGTATCAGCGCTGTACCCCACGACGACAACCTCCGCTACTTTGACGTCCAGATTCACGGTCCCAGCCAGTCTCCCTACGAAGGTCTGTGGCTCCGCGCCCCATGGAATGCGCTTCTTGTCTATAAGTTGCTGAATCAATCTTCGCAGGCGGCATCTTCAAGCTGGAGCTCTTCCTACCAGATGACTACCCAATGACACCGCCCAAGATCCGCTTCCTGACCAAGATCTTCCACCCCAACGTCGACAAGCTCGGCCGTATCTGCCTCGATGTTCTGAAGAGTATGTGCCACCCCCCCCGGTCTCTGTGCATCAATTCGCGCTGCTAACCCGCTTTGCGCCAGACAATTGGTCGCCCGCGCTGCAAATCCGAACCATCTTGCTCTCCATCCAAGCCCTTCTCGGCGCCCCGAACCCCGACGATCCCCTTGCTGCCGATGTAGCCAAGAGCTGGAAAGAGGACGAACAGACAGCCATCGGCATAGCAAAAGAGTGGACTCAGAAGTACGCTCAGCAGCCATAGAGAGATCGCGTGGGGGAAAAAAAAACCAAAAAAAAAAACACCAGCGGAGTATATCATGCGGCATTACGGGGGAGTTTGACCGGCTTGGCTCGGTGTTGACGTCTTTGCCTGTAGTTCTTTTTTTTTCTTCTCTCCATGTTTTGTGATTTTTACCTTTCTCTTTCCTTCTTTCTTGGCTTTAGAGATCAGTAGGTCATCGGACGGTTGCTTAGCCTGTAACTGCTTTGCTTTGCTTCACACGTTCGGGCATTGGCCAGCGGAAACAATCCTTGGACTGGGGACTCTGATTTGCTATCTGTACATGCTTACGAGCGACCGTTCAGCCATTGCATATCTGTTGTATATATTATAGCGCCTTGTTCCACTGAACTCCATTGTTTTTGAGGGAGACATCATCAGAATCTCTGCTTGCGCGCAGAATCAGCTGACGTCATCCCCGTCGGGGGGGTTTTGGCTTAGCTGGTCACGAAAAATTTCGGTGGCTCGCAATCTTCAAACGGAGTAATAAAAGGATATAGGCCCATCTCGACTTCTCTGTATCTGCAAATGCTAGGGTACACCAAAGAAATCCGGGACGCGGCGAAGCAAAGGGTCCATTACACCATAGCCAGGTCGCCAAACTTCTCCTGCAAAGGCAATCAGCGAATTTGAACAAGGTGGATAGATTTCCACGACGCACCTTGTACCCCGGCACCATCCAGCGACCCCTAGAAATGAGCTGCGTAGTCTTCTCATCGATCGACTTCTCCGCAGCAGCAACCTCGTCCTACACCTCATCGTCAGCCCCACGCAGCAGCAGAGTCGGTCCGAGAGCCATACCACAGTGAGCTCCTCAAACGGCCGAGCCTCCTCGATATTCTTGAGCGTAGCAGCCAAGTCCTTGAGCTCGAGGTCGACGGCTTGCTTCGTCGCCTCGGCGTTCTTGACAGCCTCGGCTTCAAAGGCATCAATCGCCTTCAGCTGACGGTTGACATCGTACGTGACGGGTTTGAAAGCCTTGAAACGCTTCTCCATCTCGTCCACCACGCTTCGGTTCTTGAGGATGGATCGGTAGTGCGCGAAGTCGACCGTCGTCGGCTGCTCAGATAGCTGCTGCATCTTCCGTCGGGCGTCGTCGTTGCGCTTCTTGAATGCCTGCAGCGAAGTGGCCGTCTGGCCGCGGAGACCCAGCGAGCTCGTCACCTTGGCCCAGTCGAGCTTGAGGGCTGCGCTTCGTTGCTGGGCTGACAGTCAGCCACCCTTCTTCCCCTTACTCCGATTTACTTGCTGCGCGGCTCGCCGCAGAGCTGGCCCTTGGCTAGCTGAGGTTCGACGAATAGACGGAACTCACCGTCGCCATGCTGCTGATGATTCGAGCTTCGACGTCTCGTGGAAGGGAGGTGCAGGCGATGCGAACATGGTGGATTGACTTTGCCGAACTCGACCGACGAGGATCGACAGCGTGTCATTATCACGTGATTCTTCACGAGACCACTCCAGCTCAATATTCTACAACTCTACACACAAAAGCACGACAGGACGGGAGGGCACAGCATTGGGCTGAGAAGATGAATACGCGTGCACATCTCCAGCACAGAAGCCGTTTTTTTGCGCACAAGTAACAAACCCGTCTGTGTGCGAAAGAAGCTGAATTAAATTGAGCCCTCCGCCGGTACGTCTCACGACAAACAGTTTAAAAGCCCCCTTTCCGCAGTATGCCAGGTACATTTGCCGCCGATCCGCAGTCCAGAGCGGATACTAGAGACTCGCTGTAATTAATACAAAGCTATCCTCTTGGCCCGAGTCCGGAAAAAAAAAATCCCATGTATCTGTGCCTAGATGCTCAAGGCCATGATGGAGTTGACAATGTCGTTGTCATTCTCCTTCAGCGCCTTCACAGCCTTTTTGCGGCTGACATTGGCTTGGGTCATGACCAGCTCGATGTCCTTATCCTCGAGACCTTCAGCGTCGACCTCCTCACCGTCGTCATCGTCGTCTTCCTTCTTGGCTTCCGTCGCCTCGGCGGCCTTGCTGGACTCTCCGTGGTTGTGACCAGCGTGGTCGCCTTCGGCACCGGCAGCGGCAAGTTGTTGGGCGGCAGCCTGCTGAGCAGTCGCGTTGACGTCCTCGATCTTGGCCTCACCAAAGACACTAGAGTCAAATTGTCAGACGATGCTGAGACTTGGTAAGGGTATGAGAAAAACGAACATGTAGGTGTTGCTGTTCGGAGATTTGTAGACCTCGGGCTGGTTGATGACGAACAGGATCTGTTTAGGGCGTCTTGTCAGCAAAGCGTCGTCCATCAACACAGAGAAGCGTCGCCGCGAGGGATGCGTACGTTCTTGGGCCGACGAAGGGTAACACGCGTAATGCCCGTGATCCGAGTGAGATGCAGTTTCTCCAGGGCCTTGCGGGCCTTCTTCTCGTTGCGAGAATGGATCACAGCCGTCGACCCGGCGGGCAAGTTGCCGCCCTCCTCAGCATCGGAGTCATCACTGCTGTCATCCTGATCCTCGACTGTGGGCTTCTGGACAGGGTCGTCCGGAAGCTCCTCAACTCTTGGGTTCGCCATTTTTTGGTGCTACCAAGGCAGCCGTCAGCTCACCAGCCAGGTCACCCGCGATGGGAACTGAAAAATTTTCGACTGGACCGTTCTGGACTCCGCTTCAGAGCGTGGCACGGGGTCAAGTGGCCCCGTCGTCACTCACAGGAAAAACGAGCCCGAGTCGTCAAGTTTGGTGGATGAAGCGCTGCTCTCTTCCGTTTGTGCTTCAAAGAAATTCTAGGGTTTGATGCTTGCTGCAGGTAGACGGCTAAACCGAATTAGGTAATCAGTTTTTTTTTTTGCCAGTGCGTGGATTGACAGCTGACAGCTGGACAGCGTCGAGGACAACAGCGTGGAAAGCACTACGGTTCACTATTCTGTCAGATGGCCTGGGAAAGGCGTGACCCGTGTAGCGCGCAAGTGACTTGAATTCGTTTGGATTGTAGGGATACTATCCGCATTGACGCCGTTCATCATGACGATGAAATGTGAACATACAGCCCTCTCAGTGACCAGAGATGTGTAAGAGGAGTGCAGTAGTCTCTGCTGCTACTGCCATGCATTTCCCTGTCGGGAGCGAGCCCTCATTCCCATACCAGCCACCAGCCCTCCAGCCTTGACTCCGTAGTGATCAATCCCGTCATGCCGAGGCCTTGATCTTGGCCAGAGCCTTACGCTCCTCGAATCGTCGCTGCTTCTGGAGTCGCATCACCTTGAAGCGGTCAAAATCCGTCAGATTCTTCCGTCGCTTCATTTGATCCCGTTTTTTTGCCCAGTTGCTCTGCTTCCATTTGTCGTCGATTTCACATTTCTCCCAAAGCTTCTTGAGGGTGCCGTGGCGCGAGCCGCGAAGTAGACCATCGATGACGAACTGAGACAGGAGGCACTTGGACAAGGGGACGCATTGCCGGGGAACGGCGAGCTCGCGGTCTGAGGAAGGGCCATCGACGAGAACCTGTCGAGACAATAAGTGTTATAGTCGATCCAAAGCTGCTCTCGACGAGGGGAAACTCACGCGCTTGTGGTCGACGATCTCGACAATGGCGCCAAGGCCGCCCGCATAGGGGTGGTCGCCGGTGATGACAACGACGCGGCCGACCTCGACGAGGCGCCAGTTTGATCCCTCAATGAGTGCTTCGCCCATTTTGACGGTGGTGTGCCCTGCTTGTCGTGTATGAGCTACGCTTGCTTGGAAAAATTTATCATGAGATCAAGGGTGCGCGTACCGTTAGTCGAAGACTTGTTGTCGCTCCAAGGTGTTGGTGACTGAATTCGCTGGCTCGGGTGATAGAGTGTGCGGGCGGAAAATCGGCCATGCCCTAAGTGTCTCGGCACTTTATTTCGCCGCTCCGACTGGTGAATGCGGATAAACAGCGGTGCACGGACCAACCACAGCATGATTTTAAGTCGCCTCGAGAATTTTTTTTCTTCACGAGAAACCTTTACTTCCTTGTTGTCGTCCAACTGAGGTAAGTTGTCTGAATTTTTCTTTTACTCTTCTCTTCTTCACATCCGGCGCACTTGTATGATGAGGTAATTTGCGATTGATGCTGCACGATGGCCCTCTTGCCGGAGTGGTTATATCGAACAGATACATGATATTCATTTCTTACATATTCTGAACCAAACTGCCCACCCTTCCTTCGATGTTTTTTCAGTTACTCGAGCTCATTTGGCTGTGTTGCTGACTGAGCCGCACAGACTTCGAGAAACTACTTGCGGCAGCTTGGACGTGATCCTCATGCTGCGGGCAGCTCCGCGCTGGGCAGTCCACTGGGGAATGACCTGTTGATTGTTACGTGACGGAACGATTACCCGTGTTCATATGTCTCTTATTCGTCAGACTACCTTTAATACGAACAAATGGCTTGCCATAACTCAAAGACATCCATGGCACGTTGTCGTGTAGCCTGTACGCTCTGAGCTTCATGTCTCCCGTTCAAGCCTTTCCCTTCCTCCTCAGCATCTCTTCTTCCTCAGCTTTCAACTCAGCGTCAATTTTAGCACCCTTTGAAGGCTCATTTCCATGCAATTTCGCCTGCGTCGAAGTCAGCGTTGCGTATGGTGTCAGTATAGACTACGGGTTCCGCACCGGAAGGGTTGGGTCCTTCTTGGACAAGGCAGTCTCCTTGTCATCACCCGGCTCCCCTTTGCGCTATGATAAAAGTCAGGCCAAATCCTTTTCATAGACGCGTTGAACGGACCTCTTCAGCAGCCAACCGGTTCTTGATTGTCCGCTCATCCTCTACTGTGGTGTTAGCCCTCATCACCTGACGGCAGCTCGCGTAGGTAGACGGCCACCCACTGGAATCGTTCAACTGATGCGAGTTGGGCTGGCCCTGCTCGTAACGCTCGTCGGATTCCTTGTCCGACTGCTTCGGGTTGCGCTGGTCGCCCGCCTCGTACACGCCTCGGTTCCCGACACTCGAGTTTCCAGACATTGTATAAACGTTGTGATACGACGGAGAGCGTGGATCAGTCGACTGATTCGGATCAAGGCACAGTCGAAACGCGGAATTCAGGATCTTTCTCGATGGCGGCTTGAGAAGATGGAGGCAGCGGCCGGAGTAAAAAACCCGCGACGCGACATCCCTATTTAAAAAGAAGCGCATTGCTCCACATCCATACGTCATCGGCCAAGCACAGGCTAGCACTACGTCATTGACGAGATCGATCAGTAAATGCGGCTGCCTGCTTCAACCATCAATCACCCGTAGCCTACCCGGTAATTGGTATAGTGGACGATGACTTACGAAAACGCCTCCATTCGCGCAAGAATATTTTCCACCATACAACACACATAGAAGCTCATCCGAAGGCGTTCTATCTGCTGTGGCGTACTTGTCGAGGCTCACCACGATCCTCACCAATCGAACATGCCGTCCGCGTTTTGGGATATGTATTTCAGGGCAGGCCTTAGCTCGCGCTCTATCTGGGACTCAGACGCATTTCGGAAGGGCGAAGTGCGGCCGAGAACAGAAAGATGTAGCTTCGGACATCCGCCCGCGCATGCTCGTGGATTGGTAGACGCCAGCCGTACAATCGGATATCTCTGAACATGTTGTCTCCAGATTGTCCAAGGCCGGCAAGTTCCTCGAGAGATGCTACGATAGACTCGACCGTTGTCGAAGTATGTTCTTTAGCTCGTCTAGACTGTTGAGCAGATGAGCGCGTTGAACGAACACCTCGAATTCGACTTGTCGTCCACTGACAACTGCAGCCGGCTCGCCCCAAGGTGCACCTAACCCGAATCGCGCCAAGAGTCGGGAGGTTGAGACTATCGTCGATGGTGGACGAAGATCCGAGGATCCGAAGCCGACAGCCGTTAAGGTGGGATTGCAGAGTGTCCCTGAAAAAGAAGGATTTCGACTCATGGCCCTGGCAAGATTGGTCGATTTGGGGGAGTACATAATGCAGTTCTATTTCCGGACATTTCTATGTACTACGGGACAATGCTTCCGCAACCCCTGCGTCCAAGCTCGGTGATTCAGCCTATTCAGCACGTCCTCACAAGTCCAGGCGACACGTGGGGTCATGGTGATCCATGCCTTCTGGCCCGGAGTTCCGGCAGCCTGCAATTCGTCGCTGCCCCCTCTCCACCCCTGGTACTACTATGCGGCGATAGGATGACTCGCTTTCCGCCACCGCCACGGACAGAAAGAAGGAATATGCTCATCTCTTCGCTGTGGAGCGGCTTCGAAAGGGGCTTTCTTACAGGGGCTTGACGTTGTCATAAAATGAATGCTGTTTGGCCGCTGGTGTAGAAGAGGTAGATCGATAGAGAGAGACAGAGAGACTATTGTCGGCATGGAGAGCCAGATATTCCTAGACGACGCCTTGACTGTCGCTGACAAACTGGTTCTGAAGAGCCTCGTCGAGGACATCAAGGAGGTTGGGCCTCTTCAGGATGCCGACGATGGCACGGATCGCGACTCTGGGATCGAAGTTCAGTCTTACACAGACGGATCTGACGCAGACTTGAATGGTGATGAAGCCAGGAGATGGAACAAGACAGCCCAGGATATTGCCATGCTCAAAGCCATGGGAGATGTTCAGAGCGACCAGTTCCAGCCGACGGTGCTTCTGTCAGTCGACGATTGCTCTCGCCACGTTCCGTCAGCCGTCAGCAAGTACATGCTGCAGCCGTACATCGGCCTGGCTCGAAAGGTGGCTCGTCACCAGACTGATGTTGTCATGATCACTCACTTGCTGCTCTATCTCTGCACAACAGTCCCGAGCGCGTTTCTCCTCTACCGGCGCTTCAGCTTGTTGCACGGGCTGGTTCATGGCACGATGCAGGTCTATTATATGGGCACCTACACGCTCATGATGCACCAGCACATTCACCAGCGAGGCATTCTAACCAAGAGACTGGCCGTCATGGACAGGCTGTTTCCGTATCTGCTCGACCCTCTGATGGGCCACACTTGGAACTCGTACTACTACCATCACGTCAAGCATCACCACGTTGAGAACAACGGACCCGAAGACCTTTCGACGACGATTCGTTATCAGCGGGACAGCATTCGCGACTTTGCCCGCTACGTGGGACGCTTCTTCTTTCTCGTCTGGCTCGACTTACCCCTGTACTTTGTCCAGACGAAGCGGCCGGGCGTGGCGATGCAAGCCGGCGGATGGGAGATTCTCACCTACGTCTTTTATCTGACCATGGCAGCACATTCTGCAAAGGCCACCTTTTTCGTCTACATGGTTCCCTTGTTCCTGATGCGTCTATGTCTGATGGTAGGAAACTGGGGGCAACACGCCTTTGTGGATTCGGAAGAGCCGGACTCGGACTTTCGCTCCAGCATCACGCTGATTGACGTGGCGGTGAGAGCAAGAACGCGAAGGCTGCGAGTCTCAAAGCTGATCAGATGTCGCAGAGCAATCGATTCTGCTTCAACGACGGCTATCACACGTCGCATCACCTGAATCCGCTCCGACACTGGCGCCATCACCCAATTTCGTTTCTCGAGCAGAAGCAGACGTATGCCAAGGAGGGCGCTCTCGTCTTCCATGATATCGACTTTCTCATGGTGACGTTCAGCCTGCTGCGAAAGGATTACGAGCGTCTGGCGAGGTGCATGGTGCCCATGGGCGACCAGGTCGGCCTCAGCGTTCAAGGCCGGATCGCGTTGCTGAAGAGGTTGACGACGAGGTTTAGCGAGGAGGAGATTCGGGACAAGTTCCGGCAGAAGATGACCTGAAGAGGAGGCCAGTGCGTGGAACAGGGGGGGGCGAAGGGGAGGAAGACTCGTGTGGACGATGTGTAGCGAGGCGGGCCTATGAAGCAGGACTGGAACTAGGTAGATAGATATGGAGGCATAGATAAAACGAGCGATGGGCCAATGAATCAAGTAGGCATTCAAAAGTGTCATTCATGCAAGTTTTGCATTGTCATTGGCTATCGCATCTGTCATCCACTGTTATCGGGTCCGCCGGCTGCTCACCCACTCCTAAACAGGACCTCAGGCGGGTTCTCGGAACGGCCAGTCCCGTGATCCGACGACGACGACGACGACGACGATCATCAAAGCCCGTCTCGTCCGTTTTCTGACTACAAGTCTTTACAAGATTTTTTTTTCTTTTTTTTTTGGGTTTGGCTCTTCGTCCACAGCAGCTCCCGCCCGACATGTTCCGCTTCGTGAGTTGACGTTTCCCCCTTTCCCCCGCTCCAAGCAAACCGCGTCAACGCTAATCGTCGGCAAACGCAGCGCAAAACCGCCGACGTCATCACCCTCTTCCACAAGCCCAACTCAGCAGCCTCCAACCGAGTGGCCCAGCTGCTGAGGCAAACCTCGGCTCAGGTGCAAGCTGCCGCCATATACAGCAGCAAGGATAGCCGAGAGCCGTTTGAGCTCGACGTGACCGAGGAGCTACCGACGCCGGGACAGGTCGAGACGATACTCGAGTACGCTGGCGAACGGGGCATCCCGCGCGTCATCAAGGACGCCCGCGATCAGAAGGATGCCTTGCAGCGGTTTAAACAGAGCAAGGATAGCTTCTTACGGCCTGTGGTGCGTCTGTTTCTTTTCTGATTGATGACGCTGGTTTGGGACTGACGTACGTTGCTAGACGGTCAATTGGGATAAAGGCAAGGTGGTTACTGGAGACAACGAGTCCGAAATCCTAAAGCTGGTCAACGCGCGCAAAGATTGATTGACCTTGCAGACAGACTCTTGTATCAATATCTCTCTGTCTCCCTCCCTCTCGACTCTCGTCAGTGTCAAAGACTAGCATTTTAGCGATTCCGCTTATCCCATGGTGAAATGCGTCCAACCGAACCGGCTTGTACATCTCAAAACGGACTCTTTCCCTTCCCGTCTTCCGTTTACCTGCCTCGTCTTCTCACCGTCGGGGGGGGGATCCATCATTTATGAGAAGATGTGCTGTTTGCACTTTGGAAAAGCGCTGCGCCACGACTTTCAACGGACCGGCCGAGGGAAGCAGTGAATCTTGTACCGTTTGCTTGCCGCGTGATCTGAACTATAGCCCATTCACTCATCTTGCAGGCGCCGTCTCCGTTGCCCGGCACCCAGTGATTCGCTTGACGGTGACCGAACGCGTTTCGAGGGCGCGTTTCCAGGCCTCTCGTTGGTCGAATCCCGTTGACCGTTGGCAGTCCCGCCGGTCCAGCAGCCCGAGGGAAAAAATAAATACCCCCTGACCGTGGGAAAAATATTTCAAACCTCGCAACCCTTCCCTCTTGACGAGAATTTTTCAATCTCTTCACTCTGTCACCTCTTTCTTCATCTCCCACCCCCCGCCAAGACCATCTCTCATCACAAATCCTTCTTCTTTTATTGTGTCTTCATCTTCCTTTCTCTAAACGCATCCTTGCTTTCGGCTTCGGCACGGGCTTCTGCCTCTCGAGCTGATCGCTTGTGTGCTTTCTGAGAAAATTTCCTTTGGCTGCCTGTCACGACGCTTGATCATCACCAAGAGTCCTGTCATCATCGACGATAACGTGGACTCGAGTGTGCGGTCTCTGAAGCTGCCGGGCATCTGAATTTTCCTTCTCATCATCGACATCGTCGGAAACCATCATCACGAAAGCTCGTCCTGGTTACAGGTCATCAACATCATCATCAACCCATCACAACATCATCACAAGCTCTTCACTTGACAGCTCTAGAGTGACCACAGCCAGTCACCGAAAGCTACCAGTGTGTCTATTCGGAGTTCAAATCATCAGACGTCATTTCTGTTGTCAAGATGCCTCCCAAATCTGGATCGACACACAAAAACACGTCGTGGAAAAGGTCTCTGGACGCTCCTCACCCCGTGCTTGACCCATCGGGCTACCCCAAGTTTACGGTTCACGATCAGGCTCCTGAGCATCAGGCCGAATTCGCTCATTTCTACCCCAACGGCTTGCCGATCACCTACAACATGGTCCACGGCCACGACTCCGCCGGAGTTGCCCAGGAGTACATTGAGAACCACCTTCCGGTTCGGTTCTACACTCATCCTCCCGTTCATGCCATGGGCAAGTTCTCGACCATGTGCGGACAGTCGAAGCAGTTCTGCACCACGGGCGACTTGTTGCCCGAGCGCAGAGTCCACCTCTGGACCAAAGACGAGATCCAGTCCGTCTGCAACTCCCTGCGCAAGATCTTCTGGCAGGAGATGAAGACTCTGCGGCGCCCTACTCACTGGGATGATCTCTGGGAGTACTTTGACGCTGTCGATCTGTACCACTACGGAGCGCTGAACCTCTGGAACGTCATGAATACCCTCTTCGATGAGAATTGCATGATTTCCTCTGTGTGGCGATCTGAATTGTCGTTGGAAATCGGCCACTTTACCGACGAATGGGTCAAGGATCCCGGCAACCAAGAGAAGCTCAAGGAATGGGACGACGTCAAGGGCCCGGTCCTGTGCTGCCTCACACCCGACGACTGGAAGAAGGTTAGCAACCTTCAAGGTGACGAGATTTCTCTTCTCAAGTCTGCGCTCGAGTATCGTCGGGAGACACTTGTCTCGGGCAACGTCCAGCAGGGCGCCAAGCCCCCAGTCGACCTCATGAGTGCATATCAGACGGACAATCTTGTGAACTGGCTAGGTGAGTTTGCCCCCCCTTCCAGCACCGATTGTGAAGGCCACTCTGGCTAACGGTTCTGCAGCCGATACTCAGGTTCTTGGCAAAAATGGCCTTCCTCCTCCGCCGGCATCTGCGCCTTACCATGGCCCGCAAGCCGCAATGAGCGCCACTGCCCCTTGCTTCATGCAGCAGAACACCATGTATCGTTCGGGAAACAGGGCCATGTCCGAAGGCGGACAGGCGACCGGATCCTCTGCCGTCCAGGCTCTACAGATGTCGGCTGCTGCGGCCACGACAAGGCGTGTTGGGAAGAGGGGCGACGTTGTCGTTGCCGTAGGGAGCAGTCAGCTTCCTCCTGACGGGGAGGTCACGGCGGAAAAGGCGCTTCACGATCCGGCCAAGAAGGCGAAAGATGTGCTCGACGACGCACCCAAGGAATCCGAGCCGGCGGCGCAAAAGGTGCTTGACGATTCGCTGAAGCAATCCAAGATGGTGGCTGAAGAAGACCAGCCCCAGAAATCTGAGTCGACGACGGTTGTGAAGACGATTCCCTGCCAGCATGAAGCTCCGGAGATGAAGTCTACTGACCCTGTGACGGGTAAGATTGAGCCTAATGTCGGCCCGGTGGCCCAGGCCCAGAAGGTCGCAACCGTGCCGAGCCAGCAGCCAAGGAGTGAATTTGCCGGCCAGAAGCAGGTTGCTACGCTTCCGGAGCAGACGAAGCTCTCGAATGACAAGAGCGACTGCAAGACAGAGTGTGTTTCTGCCTCGAACACCGGCCTCATGCCCATGACCGAACCGCAGCTTGCCTAGGACGCAAGCGCAGTTCGTGTCGAGGAGGAGAGATCGGATAGGCAGTACTCTGAAGGCCAGGTAGCGAACGAGCCTTTGGGCCAAACAACCAAGGTGAGCAGTCACGCTACGGCTTCCACATGGCCTGAAGGAGAGCATGAAGCTCAACACGACGTTTCGCCGCCTCATTCTTACGCTTGGCAGCTCCCGCGTCAGAAACAGCGCGATGGTCGTGCGCAGGCGAGGAATAACGTGCCCAGCAACGTCGTCGTCAGTTCCCCTCCGTACCTTGACAGGCCCGCCTTTGATACGCGGCCGGAGATGAGCAGATATGGCCAGTCTCATACTCACGATGCGCGGATGCAGACCCAGGGTCGCCTCAACAGCAGCGGAGCGGGTCCCCGTGGCGGCGCTGCAGCTCCCTTGCCGTCTCGGCCTCCTGTCCCGTCGGGACCTCAGCGAAACTACACTGCTCCTCCGTCCGCCCAGCGCGGTCCTCGCGTCGAGTCCGGAGGCGGACCTCCGGTCACGTCGCCCAGGGGGGGCAACTGGAACGGAGGACGCAAGGGCAGAGGCCGCGGCGGCGGCTCTTACGGTCAACAGAGAGGCGAGTTTCACGGAGGAGGAGATGTCTTCTACGACCAGCAGCAAGCCGGTGGCGGTTGGAAAGACTCTTGGCGTCGTCAGCATGGCTCTTTCAACGAGACGGCCGAGTGCCGCAACGATGGCCGCCACGGTCATGTTGGTTACAGGCCTTGCAGCTGTGTTCGGTGCAACGAACGGAATCGAAGCGTGTGGGTGGTCGTTCATGAGCGGCCTGAGGTCCATCCCTCGGATGTCGGAGCTCGACTCCGTCACGGCATGGGACCGCGCTTCGGTGATGTCGAGGCCGTGCTTACTGTGAACTGCCACGATGGGGTCGCCTTCATTGTCAGGTAAGCAGAGCTGAGGAGTGTCGAGGGTTAAGAGGAAAGCTAACGAGGACATGTTGACAGATTCCGAAACGAGTCGTCTGTTCCCCTGGCCCTCGAGTTCCTCTCGGGTCTCATCCCGGAGAAGCAGCTCTCGCTCGCCATCAGCGCCGTCCACGGCTCGAAATGGGTCAATTCGACGTGGCAGAACCCGATGCCGGTGCCTCACGAGCAAAGTCGCATGCCAGCAGTCGTCAGCCCGGGGCTCAGCTATCCGGTGAACCCGTACGGCATGCATCATCAGCATCATCCGCTTGCCGACCCCGGAGCGGCATCGCCCAGTTATCCGGTATTCCACGGTCCCGGCCAGATGAACATGGCTGTCGGCGTCCCTCCGCACCTTGTCGGATACAACACTTCGATGATGCCGCCTCCTGTGCCCCCCAATCGCCCTCAGGGGAGCCACGGTTGGGATAGAGCCGGCAGCTCGAGGAACTCGACGGCCTCTCTCGAATTTTCGCCCAAGGAAATCCTCAAGCCGGTTCGCAGCCAGGTCTTTCAGCCGACGGTGAATGAAGAGGTGCAGAGCAAGCCGCCGTCTGAGGAAGCGTTGGGCGGTGCAACCGCTATCGCTTTTTACGACAAGTCCGGCTCCCCAGACAAGCAGCAGCACAGGGACTCGAAGGCCCATGAGACGCGCGTTTCCCTCCCGACCACGATGTTTGAGCACGGCTCTCAGGGCAAGAAGGCCGAGATGGAGATGGCTGTGACGACTGGTGCAGTGGCCGACTATTCGATGCCCCCGCCCCAGCCGGTTGGCGAGGCTCCTCAGCCCTGTGTGGCCGAGACGACGAAGCAGGCGGAGGAAGGCGGGAAGCAGTTGAAGAACGAGAAGCAGGTCAACAAGGACGAGGAGGTTGCCGTCGAGCAGCACAAAGAGCCGGTCGTTGCCGAAGACAAGGAACCAGCTGAGGACTTGGCAGACGAGGTAAAAGTGCAGTCGAAGGCGGAAAAGCAGAGAAAGCCCAGCATCTTCACGGAGGAGGAAATCGAAGGTCGCCTTCGCGCCTGGGATAGGATTCCGATGCCCTTGGATCCGCTAAAGGCCAAGAAGACAGCCAGCAGCAGCACCGAAGGCGCCGTGCCCGACCGCGAGGAGACCGAGTCGGCTAACAAGAAAAGCGGCCATGGTGGCCAGAAAAACCTGGAGATACGGACTGCCGAAACGGAGGCGGCCACTCGACAGGACGCCAAGCTCGGCCAGACTGGCACCAACAGCCCAGAGAAAAACAAGGGCGTGAAGAGCGGTGACGGCGCGGACGGTCATTTCAGAAGGGGAGGTCGTCAGGGCCAGGCCTCGACCCGGCGCGGAGACGAGAATACCGAAGCCGGAGCTGGGTCCCAGGCTGGCGGGAAGCAGTCAACTCAGACAGGTCAGAGCCATGATAACAGCAACCGAGAAAGCATGAACATGAAGAAGAGCAAGAAAAAGAAGAACAAGCTTAGCCGAGGAACACTTCCCGCTCTCTGGACGCCTCCATCAACAGGAGAGGCAACAACAGCAGCAACCCCCGCGTCTCCGCACCGAACCGACCAAGCCGAGGAATTGCCCCTTGGCGAAGGCCAGCAAAAGCCCACCATGGCTTCGGAAAGCAAAGGCACGACGACGAGTCGGACGCCGCTGCGCAAGGGAAAAGACAAAGGGCCGAGCAGCGGCGGTAAAGGATACAGAGCCGACTCGGGCGGTTCTCTACGACAGGATAAGAAGCGACGAAACCGAGGCAACAACGCGGAAGGCTTGGAGAGTAGTTCCAACGGTACAACGACCCCTACCTCTTCCTCGTCGTCGTTTTTCCTGTTGTGATTGGGCTATCATTGACCGTGGAAACAGCAGTGGCAGAGCAGCAGATGGAAGGGGAAGAGGGTCGTGGAGGATACGGCCGCGGAGGCGCTTGCAAACCTCGTCTGAATCCGTGCGCGACGACGTTTGGCGCCCTGGATGGGCAAGGGAAAGTGACGGAAGGGGGGAGAGTTATTGGACGAGAGTGAGTTTTGGGAAACAGACGCTGCCTGGACGGTTTTTGCTTCCCCGGTTGGAGATTGATTTCTTTCCTCTACGGCGGGAGCTGGCTGGCTGGCTGGCTTTACTGTCTGACAGTGAGTGAGTGTCGATAATGTATGTGGTTCGGCCACGAAGGAGAGGCGATAGCGAAGAGGATGATGAATGAATACTGTTTGTGTAGAAAAAGAAAGACTCGAGTTCATGGTCAAAAAAAAAACAAGGAGATGAAAAGGCCAGGCCGACGTCCCTCATGCCAGCTTTCCCAACCTCAGCCAAGCGGCCCCCTCCCCCCCCC
>LAZP02000115.1:8865-37283 GCA_001272575.2 Ophiocordyceps unilateralis | reverse complement strand
GGGGGGGGGGGAAACAGGGGGACGAAAAGACGTTCGGACACGGGCTCCGCTTCACCGAGGACCTGCGAGCGGCGGTGTCGCAAAGACTACCGCGGGCCGACGTCCAGGTGCTGGTATATCCCACGTACGAGACTCGCGGCGATCTGGGAGAATGCGTGAGCCGTTTTCGAAGCTGGTTCGTGTCCCCCTCCCTCCTCTTCCTCCCTCCTGTTCCTCCCCCGGGGGGGGGGCTGACGTGATGGAATCATGCCAGGCTCGAAGACAAGGTGATTGACCTCGAGGTGGCAGCGGGGACGACATCACCGACGGTAGAACCTACGGTGAGGACGGTGCTGGTGGGCCATTCGATGGGCGGCATCGTCGCGGTCGAGACGGTAATCGGGCTGGCGTCGGAGAGGCCCATCTATTCCGAGGATGGGATCGAGAAGGGCTCTTCGGGCGCTTACAACGGGATGATGTTCCCCTACGTTCAGGGCGTCTTGGCCCTCGACACGCCCTTCCTCGGCATCTCGCCTGGGGTGGTGGCGCATGGTGCTGAGGAGCACTATCAGAACGCTGCCTCGGCCATGTCTCAGCTCAGCGGGCTCTCCAACATGATTTGGGGATCGCAGACAGCTTCCGGTGGTGAGAGTGGGGCCCTGACGACGGCAAAGACTGCCAGCACCACCACCACCACCACCAACAACAACAGCAGCAGCAGTCCCTGGGCCCGCTGGGGCAAGATGGCCATGTACGCCGGAGCGGCGGGAGCGGTGGCAGCCGGCGGCGCAGCAGCATGGGCCAAGAGAGAGCAGCTAACATCCGGCTGGACATGGGCGTCATCCCACCTCGAGTTCGTCGGCTGCCTCGCCCGGCCGGAGCAGCTGAAGAAGCGGATGGGGTGCATGGTGCAGGTGAGCGACGAGCTGGACGTCGGCTTCGCCAACCTCTACACCCGTCTCGGGCGGGGAGCGCCGGCGGTGCCCCTGTCCGTCGCCGGGACCGTCCTCGGCCGGGACCGGACGTTTTGTAACTTGCCCAAGTCCATGTCGGCTGGCCATTGGGCCGAGGCTATCAATGACAAGGCTCCGGATGAGCCGAGGGCGCATATGAGTAGGTTTCCCCTCCCCCCCCCCCCTTTTTTTTTTTATCCACACCGTCTCCCCCCGTAGGTAGATTGATGCAGGCTGATTCACGTCTCTCAAAAGACATGTTTGAGCCGGATGCGAATCCGGGCTATGGAGATCTGACGAGGGATGCGGCCGAATTGATCGAAAAGTGGTTCCAGAACGAATGGTACGAGACGGACGAGAAGCCGCTGGTCGAGGAGGTCTCTTGACTACACCGCGTCAACAGCTGGGAATACCCGTCCGTATACGACCATGGAGGAGAAGGGCGCTGGGGGTTGAATGTCGACGCTGGGACAACAGTGCCTTCCTTACCTTGTCCATTATATGGGCTTACTTTACGTACGAACGCGAGGAGATAGGCCTACTGTGTTTTCCATGGGCCATGCTTGTGCAAGAGTCTTTTAACTTGAGGAGGAGTCGAGCTTCAGTGATTGGGGATGTGGGAATATAGTCGACTCCTTTTCTCCCCTGTAACGAGGCTGAGATGGAGAACCCCCGTCATCACGACGCTTGACCTCTGGCGCGCTGCCAAACTACCCACAATGTCACAACCTATTATTGTCCCATCATTTCGGGCGCGCCCAAGTAGGCCTCGGCAAAGGGAGGAAAGGTTGGTCAAGGCCCTCCTCTCCGGCCAAAAGTCACGCCCATCTCGGCAACGAGACACCCCAAAGGTATTCTTTCTTCTTGGTTATAAGCATCAGGGAAAGGGGCCAAGCGACACTGCTCTGGGTCAGGTTCGAGAGCAAGATTTCCCGTCATCTGCTCTAGTTCTGTTTCCTCCAGAGTAGAATAAGCACTAATTATACATGCCGTGAATTTCGACCAATCTCATCAAGTCATGGGCTGCCTCGACCTGCGCGGACGAGCATGTGCGGCGTGAGACAAAATTTAAACCAAAAATAATAATAATAGTATATAAAGGGTAGGAAACGGCGAATGGAAAGTAGACCGCTGGCGAAGACTACAAAATAGATGGATGGCAAGGCAGGCAGCAATGGCGCATCCCGTAGAAGCTTGTGGTTGACGGGCTCAACGGGTTGCCCTGTCATCCTTGGCCTTGAGAGAGCGCATCACCTTTCTCCGCTGGGCAATCATGTGCGAGTAGAGGACGTAGGATCCTGAGAGTGGCTTCAGAAAGATGGCATCACCAAGAGGAGAAGCGGTGGACACGTACCAGGGACGTAGATGGCGAGAACGGCGTAGAGCGTATACCGCTCGAGGGGTACGCAGTGAGCGGAAGCCTTGTAGATGAGGACGCACTCGCTCAGGATGCCGATGGGGTAAAAGACCCAGAAGGTGCTATAGCGCAGCCAGGTAAGGAATGAGGGCGCAAACCCGGACAGAGAAAGAGTAAAGTAGGAGTAACGGATGACCTCGGAGCTAGACCAGGCGACGAGCATGGACGAGTAGGCGGGGGAGAGGGCGAGGAAGGGAAAGCGATCAACGATGGCCCAGACGAGGAGGAAGCGCGAAGAGACCTGCATAAGAGTGGTAAAGAAGGGGGCTCGGACGATGCCTTTTTCCAGGAAGCGCGTCAGCGGCCTTGGTTATGTGGTCTAGATGTTCAAGGGGGGGGGGGGGGGGGGGGGGGGGGAACGGACCGAGTAGCGAGTGCAGCACCTCGAGGGCGGCGAGCGTCTGCGTCCACTTCGTCCAGACCCCGACGCCATCGTAGACGAAGAGAGGACCGAGAACAGAGAAGATGGTGACGGTGCGACAGAGAACAACGGCCCAGGCCACGGCCGACGCGGCGTTGAAGAGGATAAGATAGGCCGTCTTTCCCGGGGACGAGGCCATGACGGGGGAAGAGAATAGGAGAGGTGTGAGGGATAGAGGAGGGATTAGAGGGAGAGAAAGAGAGAAAAGGAGAAGAAGAAGAAGGAGAAGAAGAAGAAGAAGAAGAAGAGAGAGAGGATGGAAAAGCGAGAGACGGAGCTAGCGCATAGGGAGAGGTTGTCGAGTTGCCGAGGGAGGTTGTGCTGTCGAGACGTGTTAGTGATCGGGCCGAAGTTTTGCCGCTTTCTGCCTACCTAGGTACCTACCTAGGTAGGTAGGCAGGTAGGTAGGTATAGGGTATAGGCCATCACGTGCTAAGCGTGCTGGCACGAATCCATGTCAACCTCAACGACGACACGATGCTGGCCAAGTCTCGATTACGATACAACTCTCCGTAAGTGACTGCTGGCGAGAGAGAGTTCAGGGGCTTCCTCCGCGCTCCTCTTCACACCTGTCACGGGCGCTACCTACCTCCTCAAAAGGAAACCTGAAGCGCTCTGGCACGTGAAGCTTCCATGAAGCACAGACCGTCGCACACCTGAGAGCAACCAGCAGACTCTCAGGTCGAGATGCAAAGTTCGCTTTCCTTGCCATGTGTATACATACACATATGCACAATCTCTATCGGCAAGGGGTTTCGAGAGAACTGACGCCGTGCCAGGCAAGCCACCTCCATGATGACGACGACGGAGCCGGCCGTGGCGGACATGGTAAGCGCGTACCCGCCGAGGGTCGAGAAGATGCCGGCTTGGAAGGCGACGCTGGGGAGAAAGACGTTCCGCCATCTCGAACCAGGGACGGGAAAACCAATGGCCACTCGGGACTGAACAAGTAGGCTGGACCCCTCTTCTTGGGGTCGTGACGGAGCGTGCGTCGGCCCTCGACCTATGTTAAAGGAAGCCAGCGTCGTTAGCGTGCCGCCGGAAAAGGAAATTGTCAGACAAAACGCCCTGTTGTCCCCTTCACCGTCTTAAAAAGCTCGCCAAAAGACGAAGAGAAAATCCCAAAGACGATCAACGAGATGAAGTCCGAGCATCACGTCCCTCTAAAACACCCCCAAACCTACCCCGATCGGCCCGCGGCATGCTTATATTTGTTCCGCATTCCGTCCGCCAGGGGAGCGAAAAGGGGGGGCGCACAAGCCTCGGTCCATCTTTCTAGACCTTGAAAAAAATAAAACGCTTCTCTTCGTGGTTGGAAAGGCACGTCTTCGTCTTGAGATGTCAATGAAAGCCCATCTCCGCTGAGTAAAGTGTTTTGTTCGCCAAGGGACTTGATTTATCTCGAAGCCTGTCTCAGTCAAGGGCAGATAAGGTAGAGGGGAAAAAGAAAAACAAAGGGGGCAGCACAATTCCGCGACTCTTCCATATTTCCTAGGTAATATCTGCTTTGAAATCATGCCAACATACACCCGCATTCACCTACCAATGTCCCGAGTGCTGCCGCAGGTCTCCTCTGGACGAAACTCAGTACGTCGCTGCCAGCCGCCGCATCACATACTCGCCGCTTATGACGGCCTCGTACTTCTTGTCCTCTTCCCCGGCGTAGGTGCCGGGAATCGTCTCGATGAGGCTGTCAGCGTTGGGGTTGCAGAAATAACTGTCCCCACGTCAGCCCAATGGCGACAAAGAACGGCAAACCATGATTTCCGTACGCGATGCTGTATCGAGGCGGGTATTCCTCGCCCGAGCTGTGCGGCGGCTCCACGACGCGATGAAGGGTGCTCTTGATGATATCGTTGCTCCATCGCGCCAGCAGATCGCCCGCGTTGACGACGATGGTGCCCTCCATGGGCGTCGCGTCCACGTACATGCCCGTCGGGCTCTTCACCTGCAGCCCACCCCTGTTGTCCTGAAAGAGGAGTGTGATGGATCCATAGTCCTGGCTACGCCGTCAGCGGGTGCGCCGTGGGCGGGCTTCCGACACTTCTCACGCTGTGCTCGCCTGCCCTGACCTGGCCCGGCTTGGACTTGAAGTCGTCGACCTTTACCCCGGGATAGTGCAGCAGCCGCAGCTGGTTATCGTTGGCATCGATGAAGCCGTCGAAAAAAGTGACGTCGAGGCCCATGGCCAGGGCAATGGCTCCCATCAGTTGCTGGTATACGTGGCGGCACCGGTCGAAGAAGTCTAGCATGTCGGCCCGGAAACCCTGAAGCTTCCCCTCCTCGGCGGGCCAGAGATTGTCGTGGACGGGGTGAGGTTCGCGTCCTATCTCGAAGCTTTCCTTGAGGTCGGGTGCCGAGGCGCGCACCTCAGCCACCTGGTTGATGTCCAGCAGTTGTGTCGTCTTCTCGCGGCCGGGAGCTGAGTAGCCGCGGTTGGCTTCGGCCGTAGTCCAACCAAGGGCCTGCTTGTCGGCCGACGGAAGTTGAAAGAAGTCGGCGGAGCGGGAAAAGGTACGGCGCAGGACGTCGGCCGGTATCGGATGGTTCTTGAGATAGATGAAGCCGGCCGACTTGAAGCCGTCGAGTATGGCCCTTGCTGTGGCCAGTTTCTCGTCGGGCGAGCCATCGGTAAACTTGGCAAAGTCAATGAGCTGACGAGTCGGCCACGGCGTTAGCCTATCTATCTCTTGTGGGAGGGGGAGGGGGGGGGTGGAAGGCCGAGGCGACGGAGAACCGACGGGGATGACGAGCTCCTTGTCATTGACAGCAGCGTTGACGGTGGCCATGACGGCGAGATAGGAGGAGGGAGGGAGCGAGGGAAGGAGAGAGATCAATGTCGAAGTGGTGCTGCGGAGAGCGCAGGTAACCTCTTTATTCATCTATACGAGGAGCACATGTCAGCCTCGGCATCACCCTATCGGCTTATCCGTCGTCATCGTCACCCACCCCCGCCTACCTCACCTCCCGATATGGTGCAGGATCGCGAAAATACGACACCCCAGGTTCCCCAGCTTTCTCCGCCTTCGGCCCCCCACGCCGCCCGATGATCCGACTCGACTCGACTTCACCACTGAAGCCTCGCCCGTCAACAGCCAAACCCCAACATGAAGACGTCCAACAAGATGACCGTCGACATCCACTCCCACATGTACCCGCCCGCCTACGTCGACCTCCTCAGCGCCCGCTCCTCCATCCCCATGGTCCGCTCGTTCCCACATGCCCCCGACCCGCGTCTGATGCTGCTGCCGGCCGAGGAGCAGGCCCTCGCCGCCTCCCTCGCCGATCCGGCTGATCAAAGACTCCCCGGCCGGCCCCTCACCTCCGACTACACCTCCCTCGATCGCAAGGTCCAATTCATGGACACCCACGCCATCGACGTCTCCGTCATCTCCCTCGCCAACCCCTGGCTCGACTTCCTAGACGCCCATCTGTCCGCCGACGTCGCCCGCTCCGTCAACCATGACTTCTCCTGCATGTGCCGCCTCCATCCCGGTCGTCTCTTCTTCTTCGGTGTCCTCCCCTTGACGGCCCCCCTCGACGCCATCCGCGCCTCCATCGCCCATCTCGGCGGCCTCGACTGCTGCCGCGGCATCATCCTCGGCACCTTGGGCCTCGGTCGGGGGCTCGATGACCCGGACCTGCTCCCCGTCTTTCAATGGCTCGCCGAAGCCAATCTCACCCTCTTCCTGCACCCGCACTCCGGCCTCCCCAACCAAGTTTGGGGCCCGCGCGCTGCTGAATACGGCCACGTGCTGCCCCTCGCCTTGGGCTTCCCCATGGAGACCACCATTGCCGTGACACGAATGTACCTCGCCGGCGTCTTCGACCATGTCCGCGACCTGCGCATGATTCTGGCCCACAGCGGCGGCACCCTGCCCTTCCTCGCGGGCAGGATCGAGAGCTGCATCCTCCACGACGGAAAACTCGTGCGGGACGGCAAGGCAGGCGACGGCCGCCGCTCCGTCTGGGACGTGCTCAAGGAGCAAGTCTTTCTCGATGCTGTCATCTATTCCGAGCTTGGCCTGAGGGCGGCCGTCGACGCCAGCGGAAGCGACAGGCTCCTCTTCGGTACTGACCACCCGTTTTTCCCCCCCCTCACGACGGCCGAAGACGGCGAGTGGGAGAGTGTCAGGCTCAACGCCGATGCCGTTGTCAGAGCCGTCGGAGAGGGGACGGTTGAGGCCAAGGCCATCATGGGCGAAAACGCCGTAAGGATCTTGAGACTGCAAGAGACGCCGTAGGTTCGACGCCGAGTCGAAGCGTGATTTCTCTTGGAGCAACTCACGAAGGGGAATGGGGGTATATCCCGGTTCATTGACCAAGTAATTGAATCCCCTCAAGTCCATGCCTTCGAGGTGCCTCCCACTCTTGATGGATCTGTGGCATTCCTGATGCTATTTCCTGGCTGTGACGTAACCCGTCTACCGTGATCAGACTCAGAGGCGCGTGCCTGTAAGTGTCGAGGACTGCCAAGCGCACGTTTTTGCCTTCGAATCCTCTCATTCCACTCCAGCCGCTGATTCTTGCTGGTACTTGACCTCGGCCTCGTGAATCTTGGCCCTCACCTCCAGCAGCTTCGTCTCCGCCTCCTGGACCTCGGCATCCGCATCCCCGCGCTTCCTGAAATTCCGCAGGGCCTGAACGGCCCGCAACTTGTCGCAAACCAGTTCCCAGTAGCATTTGCCGTCGGCCCCGACGGGGTAATCTCCCGGGACGTCGACGAGGCCGTTGGTGGGGCCGAGAGAACTTCCACCGTCGACGACGAGCCAAGGCCTGATGGCGTCCTTGGCCTGCTTACGGCGAGCCCTTTCCTCCTTCTTCTCCTGCAGTCGACGCTTCGCCTCGGCGACGTCTTCGGCCTCCTGCGCGGCCTCGGCCTGACGCTTCTGCTCCTCGAGGCGAGCGCGCTCGGCCTCGGCGAGACGCTCCCTCTCGCGCTGGATGGCCTCTCGTCTGGCCTGCTCCCTGTCGCGCTGCTGCTGCCGGGCCGTCTGCTCGCGGCTCTCGAGGTCGTCGGCGAAGCGCTGGCGTTCCTGGTCCATGGCCTGGCGCTCCTGTCGGCGCAGCAATTTGGCCTTGCTGGCTTGGTCGTAGGCGGCGCGCGCCGAGGCGTCGCTTAGGACGTCGCGCGCTCGTTCGAAAAGCTCCCATTTCGAGGCGTCGAACTGATCGCCCGCCTTGTCCGGGTGATATTTTAGCGATCGTTTCCGCCACGCGCGGTGGATGTCTTCCTTGGTGATCAGGGCATCGACGCCCAGAAGATCGTAGAGGTCCACATCTTGGTCTGCATATTCGCTGGCGAACCGCAGCAGGTCTGCGTTGTCGCCGCTCATCGTTGGGCCCTCTGTTCGCCGTCTCGTTGCCGGAAGGATGGAGGGAGAAGGGGGCAAGCAAATAAAAAAGGACGGAGATGTAAGGAAACCGGGTTAGGGAAGAGGTTGTCCCCAAGACGCGCAGACGCCGATAGCAGCGCGCCCTGACCAATCTGATTAACAGGAGCGAGTCGAACTGAGACTTGAGAGAGCAGGTGGAGATTCCATTGCCGTCTGACGCGACCTTTCGAAGGCTTCGTGCAAATATTTTTTGGCGGGTGTTCTTGGTTTGTTGCAATGAGGAAGATTTTTGGTGCTCGCCCACTGGGGCAAGTCCAAGGTCTAGTAGCCGGCACGTGATCTCGACCTATCTATAACTTCAAGGTTCTTCAACCGCGGCCATCAACTATGTGGGAAGGCGTCTACGTGGAAATATGCGGGAAAATTAAATAAACACAATCATAAACAATTTAAATTACGGTTGTACGAGTTACTCTTCCAGTATGATCTCTTCCCACGCCTTCACCGAAGCCCCAACCCAACCCCTTGACCGACACCTCAAACTACCCCCTGAACAGACGACTTAGCCGACTCCCTAACCGTCCTCGTCCCAACCATGGAACCACACCAGGGCCGGGAACCTCACATCACTCCAACATCTTCACGCCCGGAAAGCCCGAAATCCTCTTCCGCCCCCATCCGGACCTCCTATCGGCAAAGCCCAACACATTCGGCGACCCCCCGGACTTATCAACCAGATATCGCTCGTACGGCCCCAGCGGCTCCTCCCGCATCGTCCTCTGGCTCGGGTCGGCCGGGGCGTCGAGCTCGTCACCGACGTACTTCCAGATCCAGCGCGTCTCCATCTTGTCGTCGTCCCCCCCCTTGCTCTCGCCGTCGGGCGTCGACGGCATGACCCGCACCTGCTTGAGCCGCCAGCTCGATAGCGCGGAACACGCCCAGATGGACTCGTCGTTGAGGCCGAGGCCGCCGCACGCGAGGCGCGTTCGGACCGAGCTGTGTACCGTCTCATTGGTGTCTTGTAGGAACTGGCTCATGTCTACCCTCGTCTTGGGGTCTACCTGCCTGTATACGCCGGGCGTACGTGTCACTGAGCCGGAAAGCTTGAACAGTAGGCTCGGGTCTCGCTGTATCGCCCCGAGGGCCCATGGACGCACCGGCCTGTTCGCGTCGTATATGGCGTCGACGGCCCATTGCCGTAGCTTCCGCCGGCGCCGCCTGTGGCCATGCTTGCGAGCGCCGTTCACATAGTAGTCATTCGACAGTTGGATGACGCGGTCGAGAGACTCAATGTCAAACTCGACTCCGACGCTGGCCATCTGGTCCATCATCCCTGCCCAAGGCGTAAGCTTATCCACCGAGCTCGACTCTCGGGCACACACACGCACAAGCCAAGGTGCAGTTGGCGATGCCCTGGTCGCCCCAGCCACCACCGCAGTTGCTATGGTTTCCCGGGAACCAAACTTGCTTCAGGACCGTCGCCAGCTTAGCCTGCCGCGGACGCTCCCACAGAGCAGGGCTGAAAGGGGCGCGCGTCTCATCAAGAGCAAGGGCCTGGAAGGCGTACTCGATCCTGTCCGACAAGGCCGTGTCGTGCCACTTGTACGTTCTCGACGGTCAGCACGAGGGAGGGAAAAAGAAGGGGGGGATGACTTATTCTTCGTTACCCGGACGAACGCCCATCTTGTCGAGCCAGGCGACTCGGGGGATGCCCAGACTTCCAACTGTTTCCCATACGCAGATGGCCTTGACGGTGATGAGGGCGCCGTCTCGCTGATGGACGCGCGTGTAGCCCTGCTCGACGAGGCGTTCGCGATACACGGCCGCCGCGCCGCACCCTCGAGGCTTCTCCGAAAAGGGCACCGAGGGAAACGGGTCACGATAGTCGTCATTGTGCCAGTTTTGCATGTCTTTGAAGATGGGGTAGAAGTGCTCGACACCCTCCCGCGTCAGAAGACCAAGATTGGCGAGGAGGCCCGCGACGGAACGGGCGGTGAAGGCGCCGCGGGAGAAGCCGACGAGGAGCATGTCGTCGCCGTCGCGGTAGTTTGAGCAGAGAAACGAGTAGGCCTCTCGAACTCGCTGAAACCCGTAGGAAGTTTAGTTCCCATCCGGAACGAGACAGATTGGCGAACTGACCTCGGCCAGGCCGACGCCAAAAGCACCGCCCGTGATGCTGTCCAGGACGTTGCTCCCGCTGCCGACGCCCGACTCGTAGTTGATGATCTGCAGCGTGCCGTCGCTACAACGGCGCTTGAAGCAACGCGATATGCGTGTCACATTAGACGGAACCTGGAGTCCGCCACGGCCACCGAGCAGACCCGGCTTGACATAGCCGTACGCGCTGTTCATCCATGTTCCGTCGCAGCAGACGATGAGCCGCTTTTTCACGCCCGCCGTCATAGCGACGAGGGAAATTGGTACACCAAAAAAACAAAAAACGGCGAGATTGGGACAGCGGGCTGATGATAGATATGGCCTTCAAAGGGGGGAGGGGGAGCGGCGAGGCCCCCTCCCCGGCCCCTTTTCTTATATTGTAAAAGACGAAGCAAAAGGATGCAGTCGCCATCTCTGCCGTCGCCCTCCTGGTTGGGACGGGCGCACAAAAGGGTAGCATCGACTAATCTTGCTAAATAAGGCAGCACATGACGATGACCTTTCACGCCTTACACGGCTGCGCCTCCTGCTCACGCTGCCTGCGAGGGCGAGGCGCAGCCAGGCTTGCCGACTCTGTTCGAGTCACGGCTTGAGACGAGGCGCATCGCCACTCGAGGGCGAGCCGCCGATCCATACCGCCAGCAGGGAGTATGTGCCGTGGGGGACGCGGTACGTCGTTGCCTATCCTCCCTGTGGCGTGAGGGCATCGTCGCAGTCATCGTAAACTCGGTCTTTTGCCGCCATCAGCGCTGTGGCTCATCCAGCGCGCGTCGCAACCAAGTCGGCACAAAGGCCTTGACCTTGGCTCTTCGGTTCTCGCCCCATTCAACGACGAACTCGTCTCCCGCCTGGTAAGTGGCCGCCGCCTGTTCGCCCGGCAGAACCAGGTCTGTCATGATCTCCAGGCGGCAGAGGCCTAGACCGACGTTTCCCTGGCGGCAGAGCCACTTGCCGGCGCTGCGGCCCCTTTTTCCGAAACGACCGATGCTCGCGTCAGGCGGGAGGTCGAATACCTGGCCCGGCTCGTACGCGAGCTTCGTCGGCTCGGCGCCGTCGTAGATGACGCATGGCAGGATGCGCTTGCGAACGACGCCGCGGTGGCGTGTGCGGATGGTGAGCTCCTGGCCAACATAGCAGCCCTTGCGGAAATCGATGCCGTTCATCACGTCCATGTTGCTCTCCAGCGGTAGCGCCTGTCCCGAGACCAGCTCATTCTGGCCTTCGGGCACGCCCGCCAGAATACGTCGCAGCCTGTACGTTTCCTCGCCGTGTCGCTCGAGTCCAGCTGGGCTCGGCGACGTGTCGCCTGCCTTGATGATGCGGCAACCGAGACCGGGCGCGCGCGGATCGGGAAGCACAAGAGAGCCATGGTCCGACGGCATGGCGGCGGCCAGTCCTGATACTCCCTCGCCAACGTCATCCCAGGCGTGCCACACCGAGGCCTCGTCGGGCGACAGGTCGCGCACGTCAACACGGGCCCTGAGCTTGTAGCGTCGCACATAGCGGGCCAAGCCGGCTATGTGCGCGGCATCGGCCTCGACCAGATATCCATCGGCGCTGAAGGTCGTGTGGAACTGGCGGCTGGTCGGGTAGATGAAGGCGTCATGGAGCACGCGCCCTGTGGCGTTGAGGAAGCCTGTGTAGAAGGCGTCGCGCCGCGGTTGGCCGTCGGCCCCGTAAACGTTGGCCGTGATGAGGCCCTGCAGGAACTTGGCAGCGTCGGGCCCCTCCATCCACAGCAGCCGACGCGACGCCAGGGGCGCGAACCCGCTCCGTGCCGGCTCCGGCGTCGGATCCGGCGGTGGAGCAGGGCCGGACAGCCTCCGCCGCTGCGGCAGCCGGACGAGGAGATGGCTCCGGCGTGCGAGGCGGTGCATGGCGACAGTTGATGACGAGGCCGAGCGTATTGAGCAGCACTGAATTTGCGCCCCAATTACCCACAGTGCGCCGATAATTCCTCCCTGTACGTAAGCCGGGCCGGAGCACCACTTATCGCGGCCGCGGCCGAACGACATCAAGAACCCACGACCAGACACAACAGCCTCGACTTGATAGACATTCGGCCCTGGCCAATGCATCCTCCCGTAACTGGCTCCTGCAGGATGAAATTTCTCGACCTGAAAATTTTTAAATCAAAGAGCCCACAACCGCGTGGGATTATGCGTTCCCTACCACACCGAAGACAAACGTCTTCATCGTCGTCGCCCGTCTGCCGAGAGTCTATTCTATGGATTCTCGACAGGCTTGGTGGCTTGACCAGCCCATTCGCAAGTCGTATACGAGACTCTACGCATGTTGCCAAGTGTGACATCTGCCAGCTTGGCGGAGCTGTCGTCCGGGCCGTGATGTCTTCAATTCTTTCATCTCGGCTTCTGAGTACGAAGTACGAGACCGACCTCCCACTTGGCGAACGGATGAAAAGTTTTCCAGGCATGAAAAATATACTTGCTCTCGTGGCTTCAGTGGGGGTTGTATAAAGAATCCTGGCTTTCGCCCCCCCCCTCGTCGGCTTATCCGAATTCGAATTACACTGCCTCAACAAGGGCTTTTGACAGGAGAATGCACTGGTTCAACGTCATCTCGGCCGTGCCTATATGGCTCTCCTGGCCGGAGCCCGGCGGAGCTTTCCAACTTCGCCAGCAGGGCGACTTGCCCAATACTCGCGAGGGCTTCGTCTATCGCGGGGACGCAAGGGATCCCCGGGCCGTCAGAAATTTCGGTGGGTTCCGACCACAAGGTTTGAACTGGGAACATGATGAGGAGGCTTTCTCCATCGACCATCATCACAACGCTGGTCCGAATGGATGTGAAATGGATGGATTCGGACAGCCGGACTTCTCATTTCGAACAGCATATGTGTCGGCCACCCGGGAGATGGATACGGCCTCGGGCTATGGCATCTGGATCTACGAGATACGCGCCACACCCAATATACTCGATATCCAATGGCCAGAACCCTACCCGGACGGTGAAGTTTTCGCATTGGGTGGCATTCACTGGAGGCAAGTCAGAAGATTTGCACGGATCAGGCGCCCGGACGCCCGCCCGCCTGTTGACGACGGCGACTGGATGGATAATCCAGATTACGACGTCAGGCTGTACGAAGAGTCGGCCTATGCTGCCATGTGTCGCGTCAGCGTCGACTTTCCGAATGCCCTCTCATGGGGCGAGGTGGGTGACGAACAGAGCAGTTGGCCGCAGCGCCCTATGTTCCACACAGCACAGAATTACGTGAATGAGGTGGCGTTTGATGTCGTCGGTAGTTTTCCTCTCGACTTTTTGCAATATCCCTTGGACGAGGATATTCCCGGGTCATCACGGCCCGACCAATCCGAGCACCATTCTATGCAAAACCAAGGTAAGAAGATGCCGAGTCGGTGCGAAAGCTGCTGGTAGGGTTAACAGTTTCCGAGTTGCGCATGAATTACAGCAATTCATCCATATGAGCGACGCAGAGTTAGACGGATTCTTTCCTGAGGGTCGTGGATTAGTAGGAGACTTGATGGAGAACGGCCATCTGAATCCGGGTGCCTGCGCAGCGTTGCTCAGACCTCGTGAGACCATGGACAAGAGGGCCGAGGATCATGGTTCGAATTCCCACGCGATATCATGGCAGATGTCGTGGTGATGCTGACGACTTCTATGCAGAACAGCCGAGGAGCGACAGCTGCTGCAGGATGGTGGCGGCGTTGAGAAAGAAGTGGCGTCGGAACCAGCTAGTCCGTCGGGTTTTCGGCCTGTCGTTGGATGAGATGCAGCGTTTGATAGAGGGACGATTTGACGACCTCAACTGCGCCCTCCTCATCGCCCGGATGCAGGAAAAGGAGGAGCCCGATGGAGGTCGTGACAGTGGCGGCATCTATATCGTCGATGGTATGATTGGGTAATGGATTCATGGCCCGGGGGAGGCCTCGATGCTGACAGTCTGGTCGATACAGCTCCGACGGCTGAGAGCACGGAGAGGGACTGCAGAAGGGCCCAAGACATGGTGACACCGCAGCCGACGACGGCCATCTTCCACGCCGACTCCCTCTGGCCGGCCGAGGCCAAGCATCAGGGCGGCTTCCTCCCCCACGGCAACTCGAAGTCGTTTGCAGCCTGGCGGACGTTTGGGGGCGCGGCGCGGAAGGCAGGGTCCTTTGACGACAGGAGGAAGCAGGGCATCGCCGGCGTCGTGTACCTGGTGCGGGCGACACCCAACATATTGGTGGAAAAGATGACGACGCCGGTCGTGGTGGGCGGCATAACTTGGAAGCAGGTCATGGGATGGACGTACGTGCCTCGCAATTACACGCCGCCCAAAGACCGCAGCATGCAGGATGCTCAGCCACGAGCGCGCTTCTTGGAGCTGTTGGAACGGCTCTCGGAGCAGAACACGACGCTGTTCGAGCACAACGTCGACTACGACCACAGCCTCAACAACAAGACGGCGAATCGTAAGTACGTCAATCTCGACGACCAGCCTGTCGAGGTGTTCAAAGCCTTCATGGACGTCAACGGCGGACCGGTCGGCTGGAAAGGCGACTTTCCGCTCTTCTCGCCGCCTCCGGAGCGCAGGTTGGTGCCGGCCGAGCACGAGCCGGGCGTGTTGGAGAGGATGTATGACTTTCTCGTCGGGCCGTCCGGCGCCATGCTGACGCTGCTGACGGCAACGGTGGCCGCGCTGTTGATTCCCGGCGTGGTGGAGGCGCTAGGCGTAGACGAGGTGCTGGATATGGCCTTTCACGGCGGTGCCGTCGGCCTGCTTCAGATGCTAAGGGTTACCCTGGCCTGAGACGTATTTACCAAAACCCCCCCCCCCCCCCAAAACTAGTCGGGATGATGATTCGTCACGAGGAGACTACTGCTACTAGCATCGGACACGCCGTGCAAGGGACGGGATCTATTAGTTTAGTGAAGCCATCTCATTTGTCAACTGGGTTAGTAGGTAGGTAGTTGGCTACTAGGTATGTAGTAGGGGTCTACCTACCTACCTACCTAGGAGTCAGTCCTGCGTCTTTATTAGGCGGAGCCCCTAACACTAGGTAGAGCTGGCTGATGGATAGATCCGCACGCCGAATCACGAGGACAACCCGCCGCCAAACCATTCCGTCAATTCGCTTCCGAGCGCTACCATACCTCAGTAGTACATACATAGGTAGTAGGCACTCGTGGCGAACAGTGCTCAACGAGAAAGGGGGGGGTCAGGACAGACGGCCAGGCCAGGCTTAGCCTTAACGCAACGGGAGGGCCATCACCACCACCACCACATCGGGGAGGGGCCCCGACGAGATGCCTCTCGATGTGAAACGACTGCGTCAGACGACAGCCAGCCCGCCGGAAAGGAGCTGACCCGATAGCGCACGGCCCCAACTTCATCGACCGTATTTTCTTTTTTCCCTTTCTTTTTTACTCTCTCTCTCTTTTTTTTTTTTTTTGGCTTCCTTTTTGCTCTTATCGCCTGCGTCGCGCAGTTACCATCTAGGTAATTAGGTAGGCACCTAGGTAGTTAGTTCGTAAGATAGGTGTTTACTCGGTAACCGCCTGCCACTAACCTATAATTCTGTCTGCGGTGCTGACCGTACTAGGTCTTCCCCTTGTCTCGAGTGACTGGCACGCGTCTCGCCATCCCATCTGGCGAAAGCTGAAAGCGTACCTATGGATGTATATCTGTCTGTAGGAAAAAGGGTATACATACATACGTAACATCGTATGTCTGTCTCAGACGGGCTCGGCACCGTATGCATGTGTGGGAATCCCGGGATCCCCGTCCGATATGGAGGGAGGGGAGGAGGAAGGGGGAAAAAAGTCGGATGCCGAGCCCGCCGTTGAACCACTACGGGCCTGCTGCTGGTCCCCGCCTGCGGATCCAAACCCAGCGGGCGGTTGGACGGTCCCATGTGTGAATCATTCTTGGCTGGCTTTCTGTCCTCCTAGTATGTTAGTATGTCGGCTTTGCTTGGCAACTTGGGCTTCGTTCCTGGTCGTCATCACGTGAGGCTCTGCGCTGAGCCTGAGCCGCCCAAATGCTTCTATTTGCACACGGATTTTGAGTTGACCACATCCCTTTAGGTTCCACTGCGAGCGGGTCGTTGCACTAGAATAGGGTATAACGGCCGGGTTATGCATCCCCGAGCATGTTGTGTTCATGCAACGCCGCCTATGTACCGGAAGGATGCCGGTCCCGGCACATCTGACTCACGCATGAACATGAACAGCCTAGAGAGATTCCTCAATTGCGGGCGTGCAGCGACAGCCCCAGCTCTGAATTATCTGGTCGAGGAGACGGATGCGTCCGCCCGAGCCAATCTGTACATACATTGTGTCTCGCGCCGGGAGCGGCGACGAAGAGAGGAGGTTGGAAAGTAAAAAAAAAAAAAAAAAAAAAAACCAAGAAATCGTTGCAAGTCATTGCTCGCCATTTGAGCCGTGAGGTATCATGCCTGTACATCATCAAAAACGCCTTGCCATGCCGAGTAGTTCCCCCCTCTTCCCCCCAATTTTCTTTTCCTGGCCTGGAGGGAAGAGGCCATCCCTTTTTGTTTGCGTGGTGTGTGTGTGTGTGTGTGTGTTTCGTCGGAGGAGTGTACGAAGCCTCGGAACTGCCCGCGCTCAGTATACGGAGATGGCCGATACCAGGCCGGCGGAACTCCGGCGCGACATGTAATATTCCTGATCGTAGAGCGACCCCTGTTCGTCGGGCCGAGACTCCTTGCCGGCAGCGTAGGGCAGGTCTGCGTCGGCGGGCGACGGGGGCATCGCATCGTCATCGGAAGTGTCCGAGTCTGGATCGATGAGGTCCGGGGGCGAGCCCGAGCGAGAGGGTGTACGGACGAGCTCGAGCAGAGCGTAATCGTCCTCGAGATCATCTGGGAGGCCAGCGTCGTCGTCGTTGGGAGGGACCGTGTTATCGAGCCGCAGCGGCACGCGCATCGAGCCGGTAATGGCCATCTCAAAATCGGCCTCATCAAAATCATCATCGCCCAGATCCGAATCATCCGAGTCGGACGAAGCAGAGTCGTATTCCTCGACAACGACCCGGTCCGCCCATTGGATGCGACGGGCAGCGGATTGTGGGCTTGAGGCGGCGCCCTGAACCGACTGGTTAAACCAGTGCTCCTGCTCCCGTTCCACGTCGGCCAGCTCGAGCATCAGCGAATCCAGCATGTTGGCGTGCCCGACAAGTAGCCGCAGGTCGTGGTCTGGTTGCGAAGCCTCGTACGAGAGCTTGGCCCTCGCCCGGTGGGCAAGATGGTATGTCTGTGTGATGGACATGGTGCGGCGTCGGCGGCGCAAGAGGAAAGGGCTCGGAAGATGAGACGACGTTGACGAGGCCATGGCGAGAAGAGAGAACAGAAAAGAGAGAATTAAAAAAAAACCGGAGGAGAGGTAGAGAAGAGGCAACGAGGTGGGGAACCAGGAACAAGGCCGAAGAAAGAAAAAAAAAAAAGGCGGAGTCGGATATTTGAGGCCAGGAGGGGCCGAAGGTGGTGAGTCAAAGCACGCGTTGCAGGGGGGGGGGTTGCGGTGACGGCTGGTGGATAACAGTCATGCACGCTCTTCCGCGGCATGCAAGGCGTCCGGTCCTTTGAATCTTTTCCTCTTCGTTTCTTTTTCTCTTCTCCCTTTCGTCTGTGACTGAAGCTTGTCCGGAGCGTGCAACAATGAAAGCAAGAGAGGGGGGGGGGGGGGGAAACCCCAAAGGGAAATAGATAAAAGGAAAAAGAGAAAAAGAGTTTGCGGTTCCTAGGGACCCCGGTTTGAAGCGAAAGAGGGTGGGAGGAGTCACCCTTTTTTAAACACACGAGAGTCGAGACCGACGATTTGGTTCCAAAGCACGGCCGTTTTTGGTTCTTTTCCTTTAACGAGGGGACAAGAAACGGCCAGTCGGTTTCCCCCCCCCTCCTCCCCTCCCCTGGCGGCGCTAGAGGTATCGGGGCGACGCTAAGATTGCGAACAAAATACAAATCCTCTCAAGGCTGATTGCAAATCGTGGGGCTTCGATGACGCCGCGGTCGTCTGCGTCATCAAAGGATGCATGCTGGCTGCGGCAGTCATCAATCAGGGGAGGGAAGCAAAGTCGGCATAGAAGCTACCTAGGTAGGTAGATAGGTAGGTAGGTAGATCTCTAGGTAGGTATGTTGCACACGTGCGTTTGCCTGCATGTCTGTCTGTCTGTCTGTCTGTCTGTCTGTGGATGCGTGCGTGCTGCCTCGTATGCAGACACACACACACATACACATTTTACATTCATAAAAAGCATCAAGTCTTGGCTCCTGCCGCTTCGCCAAGGAACGGCGGAGACAAAAAGGAGGATGAAATCTTTAGTGGTTACGCACGGTATTAGTCGCTTCAATCGGCTTTTGACTCGTCTGCGCCCCCGCCCCGCCTGATCTGCTGACGCGGAAAGATCAGATCGCTTTCTCCGCCCTATGTCCGACGTATGACTCAATCAATGTCCAAGCTGTGACTGCTACCGTCTAGCCTAGCAGACTATTGCTACCAACTTGCCTACCTACCTACCTACTTACATGCGGTATACCGTCTGCTCCCAAACCCCCTTTCTCTCCTCCACTCCCCCTTTCGGACGAGGCGTCCCCTACCTACGACGACATACATTCAACTCCCTCAGACCACCACCTCTCTCTCTCTCTCTCCCTCACACACACACACACACACACACACATTCTTCCGCCCCTTGCCATCTCAGCTCGATCCCGGCTCCAATCCCGGCTCCATCCCGGGTGGGGGGGGTTGCCAAACACCCAACGAGGGGAAGCGAAGTATCAAGGCACCCACGGCTGCCTGATGATGTGCACCTTTTACACTCAACTTCTTTCTTCTCCAGCTCAACTTGCTCTCACCGCCACCATCAGCAGGCACTTCGCTATTTCACCGACTGCCGGCTCGATCCGTGGAAATGCCTTTTCCGCTGCCCCACCCACGTTCCGCCGTCCTCCCGACCTCCCGCTTCCGTCCCGACCCTTGTTTCTCTTCCTCCTTTATGCTTTCTTCTTTTCTACCTCCACGATCCCACGACTGCACCGCTCCTTAATAACGTGTAAAAATAAATTATAACAAAAAAGGTCCCAAGGCATTACCTGCATACATGGTACAACATGCATTGCATTGTCTGATTGCTCTGTCTCGTCCCCCCACAGAAGGAGGAGTCGGCTTCAACGGTGCGATGCATCCAATGAACAAGAGGTTACGCCCCTAGGGGGGAAAAAAAAAAAAAGAAAAAAGAATAAGAGCCCTGTGCGCCCTCGGGCAGCCTCACCGGTGCCGTGCGGAGCCGGTCCGCAGTGGACCGGGCGCTGCGCTGCGATGATTCCTTGGCCTGCATGGAACCACGACGCATGACACTGCCTTGCACGAATCGCTGATGGGTTGTAATACGCCATGCGAGGGAGACGGCTTGGTTGGTAAGCTGCTCAACGGTAGTAACGCCAGTATGGATGCCGAGCCTAAACACCTCCCTGCTCATCCTCTTCTCCGTCCACATGCCATCACAAGCGCTGGTGGCGCCATCATCTACCATTCAGAGACAGCCTTTTCATGCTCCCTCATCAGTGGCGCCTCCCTCCGTCAAGTCGAAACCTCACTCTGCTGCCCTCCTTCTCCTCCTCCTCCTCCTCCTCCTTCCCCCCCTCTCCCTTTCCAGCCCTGCCGTCGGTAGGGCTGAGTCGCCGTCACCGCCCCGACGATTACCACCCGAGCCTCGGCTTGTCGCGGCGCAGCCTGTGTCAATGCCACTTCATTCCGCCCGCAGCTTCAGCTTCGTCCTCTTGCGCTTGCCACCCACCTCCCTCCCTTCCTCCACCTCCAGCAGCGCCTCTCGCTTCTTTTCGCTCACCAGCTTCAGCGCATCACGCAATACCCTCGTCTCCAGGTTGACGCCTTCCTCCTTCCAAGCCTCCATCTGCCTACCCACGCGCTTCTCAATCGCCACCACCAGCTCGACGTCGCGCTGTCCCACAAACGTCGCCGCCTCGCCCTTGCGTCCCGCCCGAGCCGTACGCCCGACCCGGTGGATGTAGTCGTCTGCGTCACGCGGCACGTCGTAGTTGATGACGAGGCTGACCTCGGGTATGTCGAGACCTCGGGCTGCCACGTCCGTCGCCACGAGGATCCGCGCCGCAGACGCGCGGAACCGGCCCAGGTTGTCGATGCGCTGCCTTTGCGCCAACTTGGAGTGCAGCGACGTCACCCGGTGGTCCAGCAGCCGCAGGAGATGGTGTAGATATTCTGCCGTCGACGTCCGGTTGCAAAACACAATCACCGCCTTTTCCTTGTTGGCCTCGGTGAGCAAAAAGACGTGGAGATAGTGTTCCTTGTGGGTAACGGGCATCTGGACGTGAGCCTGCGACAGCGTGGCAGGAATCGCCAGCATCTGGCTGTCCACCTCGCAAACAAACACCGGCGGCTTGCCGGGCCTCTGCGGCATGCCCTTGAGCGCTCGCACCTCGGGCGTGACCGTGGCGGTAAACAGTAGCGTCTGGCGCTCGCTTGCCGGCGGCAGCACTCCGAGACATTCCTCCACGTCCGGAAGCATGCTGCCCGACCCGGCCGCGTGCAAAAGTCGGTCCGCCTCGTCGAGGACGACGAAGCGCACTCTTCTGAGACCGCAGATGGTGTCCTCGCCTGAGGTCCGGATGTGGTCGGCCAGTCGCCCAGGCGTGGCGATGACCACGTGGGGGCGTCCGGCCAGGGCGATGGCCTGCGCCCGCATTTCGGAGCCGCCCGTGACCAAAATGGCCTTGAGACTCTGGGGCGACGAGATGGCCTTGAACTGCTCGTAAATTTGCAGGGCCAGCTCCCGCGTTGGCGTCAGGACCACAGCGAAGATGGCACCGGGGTCCTCGGCCCATTTCTGCAGAATAGGCACGGCAAAGGCGACCGTCTTGCCCGAGCCTGTCCTGCTACCGCCGATGCAGTCCCTCCCTTTGAGAATCTCTGGGATGCAGCCCTTTTGGATGCCCGTTGGCCGCTTAATGGCCATGTTGGCGAGGGACTGCACCAGCCAGGGCCGGACTTGCAGGGCTGAGAAGCTGGTGTCGGGGTCGGTCGGAGCCGTGATACGATTCCGCGTCGACTCGATAGGCGACTTGTGATAATCCTGGAAGTTTGCGGCCCTCCTCACCCGCGAGGGAGCCGCGATGGTGGACACCGTCGTCCTCGGCTGGTTGTCATCGTCGTCGCTGTCGGTGATGGCCTCGGTCACTACTGCGATGTCCTTCCGGCGCTTCTTTCGCGACGTGGGGCTATCCAGAAAGTCGGATTCGGCTGACTCGGAGGAGCAGTCGGACATGTCGAATAACGTGTGAAAGGCAGATGGATATTGAGAGGTTGAGAGCTGGTCATGGTCGCTTTTCCTTCCCCATATATTTTTTTTCTGTGCGTCCCCTGTAATGCTGATTGGTGGAGCACCGCGCCAGATGGGGGCAACCGTCCTGGAGACCCTTGCACTGTATCACACTGTGCACCGCTCACTCCGGCTCGCGTGCAAGCTTCCCTCCGGTCGGGTGCCCCAGGAGTGTTTGTTCTGCGTGTGCTTGTAAACGCAATTAATTCTTGTAAAAGTTTCACTCGATATTTGTCCTTCGTCTTGGTCACATCGAACATTGTCTTGCTCCGCTTCGCTTCGCAGTCCAGTGTCACCCTGCGAGTGACCTTTCATAGTCATGACATTCCCTATGGGGTTTATTCTCTAGTGGTAGCGCTTGGAGCAGGTGGGCTTGTAAACGATTAACGTACACTTTCTTTGGATGGATGCAGACAGTCATGACTACACAAAGTCGAAGTCGAGCTCAATTCATTACTAGTATCCTACATGCGTGGACTCCCAAGGTGGAGTGCAGTCATCGTGATACCTTCAAAACGCATTCAATCCTCCAACGCTGACGCTCAGTTAATAAGAAAAACAATCAAAGCCAGCGCATCACAAGAGCTGCTAATCACACCCCATTCTCTTGGGTTTCAAGGCATCCCAAGACCAACACGCCTTTCTCGACGATACAGCAGATCTCAACGGCACGCCACACCAACACCACACCAACACCACACGTCTATCATTGACTACGTTCTTGCCTATGATACATTCTCGACCATGCGAGGCACGGCCATCGGAAATTCGTCGCCAACGAGTCGGCGGCGCGCGCATAATTTTGACTATCGTGAGGCCACGATGTCGTTGAAAAGGGGAGGATAGTTGTAGCCTGTCACATGACCTTGGCCATATACGTGTATTTCGTATGTATGCAGAACATCCATCGTAACGTGCGCTCACGATGCGCTCACGTGCATCACACGTGCCTTGCTTCGTCGGTGCGTTGCTTACGTAACGCCGACGAGTCGTGGACTCCACCACACCTGCAGAAGCAGCACACAAGCCCTTCTTGCCTTCTGCAAGTTTCAGTCTTGAAACACATAATACACTATCTTGCCTCTCACGAGTCTATGCACCTCTGATCTTAACCATTCACCGTACCTTGCGTACGACACCTTTATACCGAAGCAAGCTTCAACTTCCGCGCCCTCTCCGCCACAGAGCCTTCCCCAGACTCCCCGAGATGGCGCAACAGGTTGGCCATCCTTTCTAGCTGATGAGAAACTCATCGGTTGCTTCCTTCACGGGGGTTTCTTTCTTCCCCGTTTCTTCAAAGCTGCCACGCGGAGCCGGTGATCCCGGCTTACTTACCGTGGGACCCTTCACTGGGGGTCGTGCAGCGGGGGAACCTGATATTCTGTCCAGGTGTTCTTGAATGACACGGGGTTGAGCTTCGTAAGGGGCGTTTGTGTAGTATGGAAGACCGTCAGGAGTGTATGCCAGGGAATAAGTTCGTGTGAAGAGAGCGGTGCGGTCTCGCTCGTGTTCCTTATTCCGAAATTCTGCTATGGCTAGCAGAAGATGTTGGGGCTGATTGACTCCTATCTAGCGTCCCGGGATCCGGGAAACCGCTCGGGTTTCTCCCTCTTTTGAGGGGGAGAACTTGCCTGCAAAGGGATATGCCTTCCCGTGTTCTCGATAGAAGCTGAAGGCGAGAGCTTCTTCTTGTCGTGCAGTTGCTTCGTCTTTAAGAAGTTGAAGCAGCTCTTTGGTGAAATGTTGCTCGAACTCAGGGTAAACTCAGTTCGTGCTTTCCCTCGGCCCCGTTGAAGGGCCTGGTCTTCTCCTCAGCCAGCTTCGCGGGTCGGCCATCGGCCACCTTATATTCTTTGTCAAGTCGCAGCCTTATCGACGCCTCGCCCAGTTATCCGGCCATAATCAGTCTTGCACTTAAGAATTGGAAGTACACTCACCATGCAGTCTGTCCAACTGATACGAGTTGGGGGGAAGCCCTCCATTAGGTCTCCCGTGAGAATACTGTAAGGACACTGCAATGGCGCGTCACCCCGCTTAATGGTGCTGTTCTGCGCCCGCACTACAGCGTGCCGGTGTCTGCAGGAAGAAAAGAGTCAGTCATGCCATGCCCAGGTTACACATCTCAACCCACGAGAAAGTGATCTTCCGATCCAAGCAGTCCAAACTGTCGTCCACTTGATCAAAGCGACGCTGCATCGTCCTCTCCAGCGCACTGGTGCGATCCAAAACCGTCTGAAGGGTCTGCGCCAGGTGAGCACCACCATCTGCAGCGGGCAAGTGTCAACAACGGCCCAAATGAGCCACCACTGCCGAGAGATTGGTAGCCATAAGGCCAAATTTGTTAGACACTCGTCCGCCTATCCGGCGGTGGGCTCGTAGCGGGCACGGGCTGGCTACCGATCGTGATGAGCGTCTCGCGAGACTCTTGCAAAAGAAGCAATTAGTTATCAAAGTCAGGTTATTCGGCGCCCTGCTCCATAGTCGAAGCAAAAAGCGGACTCGATCTAAGAATACCGTCCTTGTAAAGAAGTGTCCGGAGAAGAAACCGCGCGGCGACGAAAGAGTAAGTCACCGCGGTTATAAACACAATACGTGATTAGCAACCCATTACCTGCAAGTAGGGAAAGCAAGGAGGAGCCACGATATATATAAGCGAGGTTTTGAGCCGGAAAGGAAGGGAGGTGTACCTGTGTTCTGGGAAGGCAGGCATTGTAGTAGACATAGCTGAGAGCGGTACTTGCGAGGACCTACTCACTCAGAAGAATCATCGCCCTTCTCTCTCGTTTTCTGTCGTTCTGATATTTCACCGCGGTAACAAACACAACACGTGATCAGCTGACCCGTCACCAAGTCCGATCCCCGGATATTATCTTCTCGCCTCTCATCCACCACTCTCTCCGCTCCACTGCATTACGTGCACGTACCACCCACATGATTCTCTGTGTGTCTAGGGACGGTCTGGTGCTTGGGGCACTGTGACCCTATAACCGTCGTGATGATCGATAGTGAGCTTGCTATGTGACGGCGATTGTTGTGTATGTATTGGAATATCTTGGGGACACGCCGCGGCGAAATTTAAGGAAGACGGATTCGGCGCCTACATACGAATATCTTACAGTTCGTGCCGCGACGTCGTCCTCTTGTGGTAGTGATAGTCGTCGGTGATCGCTTGAGGCTTGTTTTGAAGCGCGAATAGACGTCGAGTTCAGCTCCGTGCCTAGTAGACGCGCGCTTGCACGACATTCCCCGCCCGCCCGCTGGTTGGCCTGGTCCCCCTGGCGCGGGGCTGGCGGCAAGACTAGAGATGAAGGACAGACGGTGGCTTCGTGGCGTCTGCGACAGCTCGTTGCCACTGTTATCCTGCAGCTGTCCGATTCAAGACGCAGCGGGCGCAGGGCAGCGGAAACAAGGGACAACGCGTGCAGTTCCTCAATCGACGGCCAATCTCTATTGGTTAGACCCGGCCGGTCGTCATCGTCGCATGGCGAGCATGAGAGTTATGGTAGTGGCTCTCAAGCACGTTCGTACTGTACGCCTCATGTGGACGGGCTCGAGAGGCAGCCATTCTTGTTACCTGGTAGTCGTACCCTGAACCTATCGGGGAGCGGCTCGACACAGTACGAAACACTGTAAGTCAGACCCGGATGACTACCTACCTACCTACCTAGGGAGGTACCTACCTAGGATATCTAAGGGGGAGGTGCCAGCTCAAAGTCCCGCCCGCCACCAAGGAAGACGGCAAATTGGTCAGAATGAGGATGGTTTGGAGCGAACGGGTTAGTACTACTACCTCAGTAGTGAAGAGAGACTGCAGCGGTCCCCCATTCTTTGGCTGGCGTTTGGCTCCACATGAGGTGACGCACTTTTCCTGAGCCGGTACTCGAGGATGGGTCAGGTCCCTTTCCCGAGCAAGTCCTTGGCACCTGAACGGCTTTTTCACGGCCTGGTAAGGACTTGAGCCTCCAAAAGACCCTGGCAGTTTTTCAGGTACTTTCAGCCGCAGCTTGCTCCTCAGTCAAGTACACTCATCTTTCAACGTAAGCGGACTCTACCCACTCGTCAGGTACCGCCCTGCCCAGCCTCTTTGCTGCCCGAGGTTCCGAGAAAACCTCTCTAAGACAGTGCAAGCATGTACGAGTACATCCCTCCTCTCCCGCGGCCTTCCCAACGGCTCCAACCACATGCCGCGATCCGTCTTCTTCGTCCACTTCTTCAGCTCTCTCACTCCTCCTTCGTTCTCTCCTTGCTCCTCCTCGTTCTCCTCTTACTCATCCGAGTCACCCCCCTTTCCTACCCCTCCTCCCCCTTCTCCTTCGCCTTCCTCCTCGCCTCCTTGCTTTAGTATCCGAACCGGTCGCCTCCGGCGCGCTCCTCTCCCTCTCGGACGAATTCCTCCTCGCGACTCTGATCTGTCGATGCGCGCCAAGACCGGGTTAGCTTGCTCCCTTTCCACCACCGGCTCGCGGCGAGTCTTGGTTTAGCCCGCAGCACTTCGGCTTTGGTTCCCTCCTCTGCCTCGGCCTTCGCCTCTTCGTGTGATTAAGGAGATTCATTCTCGATCCGCCCTCCATCTCACACCGTCGCGTCTGCGCCTCTCGTGAGGCGGATCAGACTTCTCGCTTCTTTTCAGCCCGTGCTTGGATTCTGTTCAATTCATCTCCCCAGAGACCATCGCCCGCGCTTCCCTCACTGCACGGTCCAAGCTGCCTTGACCGGCCGCTACGGTTGCCGTCATGGTAGACTCGACCGCTTTCCAACCTCAGGCCACCGAGTCTTCTTCACATCAGGTCAGTTCCATCTCGTTCACGGCCCTTAATCACAGCTCAACTGACATTCGCAGTCGCCTCATTCCACTCCTCCGGCGATCCCAAACTCGAGCCCCGTCCCTCATATCCCTTCGCCGGCGCCATTACTTCGCCCTGCTATCCCCGGTGGTCGCAATGGCGGATCCCGCACGCCCAGGCTTGGCCTGGCCATTCCTCCATCGCCCAACGTCAAACCAGTCGGTAGCCAGCCGCCCGCCTCTCGTCCGCCGCTTCCGACGCTGCACCTAGCCACGCCCATGGGCAGTCAGATAACGCCGCACGAGCAGGCCCCCTCGAGATCTCAAGGCGTACAGCCCGGTCAGTCGGCCGGCGGAGGCAGCGAAAGCAGCGCGGCCCGTTCAAGATCGGGAAGTTTTGGCCCCCTCGATGGCCGGACTAGCAACCCGACATCGGCCGACTCTCAGTACTCGTCATTCGCCTCCAAATGGGGCATCCCAGTCGCACGACCAAAGGGCACGCCGGACCCCGGGTCTGCGGTGGGATCGATGCATTCCGAGAGGAGCGAGGGTGGTGTCTCCATGGAGAGAGACGGTAGCATGCAGGGTCTCGAGGCCTTGGATCAACTGAGCCTGGACAGGGCGCGGGGGGCAGACGTGGAAGAGTTGGACGACGAGGGATGGAGGATCGCCAGCATGGAGAAAAGAATCGTTGAGCTGGGCAATTTGGGAGAGGGCGCCGGAGGTGCCGTTACAAGGTGCATGCTTAAGGGCGGAAAGAAGATATTTGCTTTAAAGGTGAATTTCCACCGTCCCTCACGGTGGCGTGAGGCTGACAGACGTTCTAGGTCATCACGACGGATCCCGATCCCGACGTCAAGAAGCAGATTGTTCGGGAGTTGGGCTTCAACAAGGACTGCGCCTCGCAACACATTTGCCGCTACTATGGCGCTTTTGTCGATCCTTCCACGGCCACAATCTCTATTGCCATGGAGTTCTGCGAGGGCGGATCTCTCGACAGCATCTACAAGGAAGTCAGGCGCCTGGGAGGCCGGACCGGCGAAAAGGTACTGGGCAAGATTGCCGAAGGGGTCCTCGCCGGCCTCACCTACCTCCACACGCGACGCATCATCCACCGCGACATCAAGCCGTCGAACATCCTTCTCTGCCGAGACGGAGCCGTGAAGCTGTGCGACTTTGGCGTCTCGGGCGACTTCGGCACCAAGGGGGAAGCCAACACGTTTATCGGAACCAGCTACTACATGGCCCCGGAGCGCATCACCGGACAGTCCTACACAATCACGTCGGACGTCTGGTCCACCGGCGTGACCCTACTGGAGGTCGCCCAGCACCGCTTCCCTTTTCCGGCCGACGGAACCGAGATGCAACCCAGGGCCGGCATGATCGATCTCCTGACGTACATTGTGCGCCAGCCAGTGCCCAAGCTCAAGGACGAGCCTGAAAAGGACGTGCACTGGAGCGACAACTTCAAGTACTTTATCGAGTGCTGGTACGTGGTGCCTCGCCCAATCATCGGCTCGTGTGCTGACTGACACCTGTTGCGCAGCTTGGAGAAGCAGCCGAACCGCAGGGCCAGCCCCTGGAAGATGATGGAACACCCGTGGATGATAGACATGCGACAGAAGCGAGTCAACATGGTCAAGTATCTGTCCTATGTCTGGGGCTGGGATGGGCAGCCGGCTGCCGCCTAGGCCTGGGCGAAGAAAGCCTCGTGATGATGGGTTGTGACGAGGAACGAACGTCACATGCGCGTGTGCGGCTCAGAGCAGACTACGAAGCTCCGAAAAATGAAGGGGGGGAAACAGAAAAGGCTAGTCCATACCAGGGTGATGAAGATCATGCCGACGCATAGCCGAGTCTACATGCGTCTCGGACACGAAGCAGGTGGGCATCGTCGGTCGTTCTGGGAGAAAGGGGGGGGGTGTTGGGATGTACGCTTGAGACGCGACAACAGGATACCTCTCGCACGGAACGAATATACTGCATCTGGAAAGGGTTGAAGCACCTTTTTTTTTTTTTAGGGGGGGG
>LAZP02000114.1:0-42812 GCA_001272575.2 Ophiocordyceps unilateralis | reverse complement strand
CGTAGAAGAAACACGGCTTCCTATATCCTCACGCTTCCCCCCTTGTGTATGCCACAACAGGTTATAACGCCCTCGCGCTTCCAGCGCATATTATAAAGCCGTCTTTAACAATTATTTTGAATCCCTTCTTGCCCGTGTAAGGGTTAGGGTTACACCGTTAGTGGACTTGACGCCCTCTTATCACATTTTGAGCGGAATTTGGAGTATCCTAAGGAATATCGGCTAAGATTGTCATGGGCTTTGCCCCAGTGGTGCCTCGGCCTTAGCCGAGGCGTGCGTGTTACGTAGGAGGAACTCTCACGCTTATAAGAGGACTCCGCTTTCTCTAGCGATATCGTACGGGTACATGAGCAGCTCGCGCTGCCATATCCCTCCGCTCCTTATAGGACGTTTTTCACCCCATCTTAGGTCCTTCCGCGTGATACCGTGAGGACCCATTATGTTGACGACTTCTATTACAAATTTAAAGGCCTATAAAGATTGTCGACGATAGAAAGACGATATTAATATGGCTGGCTATTTTATACTTAAGGCGTCCTAATCCGGATGCCTTCTACCCCTAGCATCGGGCAGACAACATAGCAGAGATGCTCATAAGGCTGCTAGATGCCTCTCTTCTTGTCGGAATATCACGAGAACCTCACCTCCTCTCGTGCGATAGAGAGTTCAACTACACGTCCGACTGCATATATCTAGTTCATCTAAAACGGGCTTATATCCTATTAAAAGGTGACCGGCAAGCCATGGCACCCGCCAACCAAATATTGGTTCATCGATGGGCTCTGCGAGACGCCGAGGGACCGGATGCCGACGGTCCGGTGCAATTTCAACGTTGTTCACTTTAGAGCTTCTCGCTCTTCACTGTTCTCAACTTCTCTGGCGTTGGCAGAGGTTAAACTCAACGACCGAGTCCAACGATATGTAGCTCAGTAGCTCGAAGGGCGAGGCAAACCGATCTGCCTACTGCCGATTAAAGCCGACGACGGCACTTCTTCGCAGGAGACGTCGTGCGCTGACGGACAAAAACTCTCACGCTGCCAACTCCGATTACGCGCATTTTCATCGTACCTAGAGGACTGAGCTACAGATCCCTCTCAATCTTTCTTGCCCTTCCATCTTCACGCCTTTTCCCGCCCCGCGGCGCGCTGTATTGTACACATCTTAACTCCCGTTTCATCCAGTGGGTGCGATTGCATCGATTGCTTTCGCCCTTGACCTTTTTCCAAGGCTGTGTGGCCTCTCACTTGGCGAAATGAAGGTCGAAACCCAGCCATTTGCGCTGCAAGACTTGCTCGATCGACAACCCGGGATAGCCGTAGGTCAGGGGCAGGAAGAAATACCAACTCGCTGTAGCCACAAACACTATCACGATGCTCGCGATCCAGATGCCCGCCATGCTCTGGCCAGCGAGCCTCTCGCGAGCAGTAATGTGCCGCTTTGGCCCCTCGACCGTCTTCTTCCCGCCTTTGACGGCCCGGTGGCGCTCTCTGTCTTCAGGCTCGGTGTGTTCCGAGGTGAAGACAAATTCGACAAGCGCGCCCGTGACCAGACACGAGGCCAGATGCGCCGGAAGGTAGTGGTGCAGGAAGAGCTGTCGGCCCATCAGGAAGAAGGGGAAGTAGTGCGTGGCCCATGCCAACCAGAAGAAGCCCGTCGAATTGTAGAGCCGGGAGCGAGTGCCTGTGCCGACATTAGTTTACCGTCGGGGGAAATGGGCTGGAGCACTCACGATGATCCAGAGAATCCACTCCACGCCTCAGAGACACCTGATCGGCAAGGATGATGCCAGCGAAGACGCACAGGACGCCGCTGGCGAGCCACCAGCCCACCAGGTTGCCGACGAAGTAGATCTGCTGACGGGTTTCACCATGGGTCCAGAAGCTCACGCCGCGGAAGAGAAAAGGCCACTGGTATGGGTGACTGGCATAGGGGTGGCTGCTTGTCAGCTTGTTGTTGTGATAGAACATGGCCCTCTGTAGCTCGAGCCACTTGCTTATGAAGGGCATCGTCTTGACCTCGCGCTCCGGCTTGTCGCGTCGCTTGTCCTCGGCAGTAAGCGAGGGAACCTCCTCGACAAACCAGACGTTGGAGCTTGGGGCGATGTTTTTGTTGCCATTAATCTCCTGTTGCCGGTGCCCCCACTCGGGAAGGGGCTTGGTGTGAGTCCACATGGCGACCTTGCTCGGGTTGTGAATCAGCTTAAAGTGGCTGGCGACGGATTTGAAGTCCTGGTTGTCCTTGCCATGCTCGATGCGGATCTCGAAGACGGTGTCGTTGGCGCGACTGCCGTACGCTTCCTCGAGCGATACGCAAGTGAACTCCTGGTTGGTGGGATAGTAAGGAGACGCAACGTCGTGGGAAAGGAGCATCTTGTCGGTGGCCATGTGCCTGAGCCGCACCAGGTGATGGTTCTTGACCCTCTTGTCAAGCTCCTTGTTGTCGTCCAGAGGAAGAATTTGCCAATAGTTGTTGGTGTCGTTGTGGGGGTAACCGGTCACCTGCTGACCCTGACTGGAAACACGGCCGTCATCGTACCTCAGGGGGTAGCGGTCGTCGTGGCTGTGGAGATAGGTCTTGGTCTCCTTGTGCCTGATGGTGATGGCGTCGTAGTAATTGATGTCGATGGACTGCGCCAACATGACGTTGTCACTCAGCGTTTCCTGGAACTGGGGTGTCATAAAGTCGTCGCCGGGGCCCGAGCGTGACAGGACGGCGAAGTGGACCTGGAACCAGAACAGGTAGAAGAGGAAGGGTAGGAAGATGAGACCGAACGCGCGAGCCGCGAAATGCTTGCCAAACTCGACGAGACTGATGGCACCTCCAGGCCTCTTGATGTTCAGCAGGTCCCAGAGGTCGATAGCCACTGCGGACCCGATGGTGACAAAGGCGAACAATCCCACGTACTTTGTGGATATGTCGCAGGAAAGGGCGAAGCCGGTCAGGATCAGCCACTTCCACCACTTCCTGCTGAATGGCTGGTGGCGCAGCTTGTAGAACTTGATGTAGCACAGAAGGCTACAGGCCATGGCGAAAACGAGGGTCGCGTCGAGGAGGATGAGACGAGTCTGGCCAATGTGAGCATTATCCAACAGAACCAATCCCGCGGCTATGATGCAGGCGGGGATGCTGTAGCCAGACTCCCACATGATGAGATACGTGACCGACACGGTGAGGGCGCCAAGGATGGCGGGAAGAGCCCGAAAAGCCACGTAGGGGACTTGGTTGGCGATGTACGAGTCACCGATGTTCTCGAAGTGAAAATGCCCATCGTAGCCGACGAGCCATCCCATAAAGGCAAACAACAGCTTCGCGAAGGGCGGGTGAACGTCGAAAAAGTAGGTGCGTTCGAGGTAGTACGAGGCAAACTGCAGACGAGTCCCAAGTCAGCAGCTGGAGGCACGCGACGGGCTTGGAGACGCACCTTTCCGAAATGCACCTCGTCGAACACGACTTCATTGGGGTGACTGATGCCCCAGAAGCGGGTGATAAAGGCTAGCAGGGTGATGAGGACGAGAGAGACGGCATGTCCGCGCTCGCCTTCTGCGACCGTCTTGCGTATCGTGACCTTGGAAAGCTTGTCGAGCTCCTCCTCGAGAGCCTGGCGGGGCGAGTCACCAGGCTTCTTGAACCCGACGTTTCGATGCCGCAGGCCACCCTGCGGCGGCGGGCTGGAAGGCATAATCTAGAGATGCGGCGTGATTGACGTGTCAACAGTCGTCTTGAGAAGTCGAAGGAAGGGAACGAGGGAGAGAAGTGATCCCCCGGGGGAGGGGACAGGGAAGCTTTGGGGAGCGGAGAATTGAAGCCACGCGATTAGGACAAGGGGCAAAAAGGGGGGAGTGGAGAGGGAAGACAAGTTCACTTACCACGCGACGCAAGAAATCAAGCGACACGACTGCGGACAAAGGGAAGAGAGTAACAGGATGTAACTTTGACGGTTAGAAGATGGGAAACGGATGGGATTGATATTGATTCAGTCAATGTCACCGTTGGTGCGCTGCGGGTAGGGGTGAAAAAAAAAAATTGGAACTACCCGCCTATATTGCCAGGCGGGAATGGCGCTGTGGGCGGCCTCTGGGCGCTGTCCGCGGGGCTCCTTGGCGGCTGGACCCACTGGAGCTGCCCGTGGGAGCTGGTGGGCAATCGTCAAGCTGCAGGCGTGTCCAGATGTTCCCGCCTTCGAGCCGCGAGCATCCGTGGCCAACGCAGGCGTCGAGCTAATAAAGGAGACGCGTCTGTGTCCCATTTGTGCCGAGTCGACTTTTTATACTGGGTCACCGATGAAAATGGCACAAGCGACGGGTTGAATGAAGCTCGTTCTTTGACTTGCCGGCCAACTTGACGACTTCAACGTCGGTGTCATATGATTCTTTACTCAAAATAGTCCTGTTGTCCATGGGAAAGCTTATTCTTGATCTGGCAGAAGAATTCTTCATTTCCCCTATCGCCGTTCTCTGATGCCACGTTGGTTACACGTATATAGATGTTGGTTCAATCTGTACCTAGTTAAAGGGATGAGATGGTATCACGACTTGTCAACGACGAAGCTCCATTCTATGACGTTGCGACTTCCTTTTACAACAACAACAACAACAACAACAACAACAAAGTCCCTCTCCTTGATTATTTAGGGATGCTCGGGCTACAGAGCCTTTCAACAACCCTCCATTGACAGTGCCCCACCGTGGGGTCCTCCTGAGCTCCTCCTCCTGGTGCTCCGCCTATCGGACCTCGATCACTCCATCCAATAATCAGCTAAAAACTTGATCCAAACAACGACCGCCTCGCCTCAATCCGCGCCTCTCCTTCTCTCTTACTTCTCCGCAGGTATGTTGCCAGCATTTGTCCGCTTCGTCCCTCGATCCCCGCCCCGCGCCTTGGCCTTCTCGCTCTATCGTCCCCTGACTGCTACCCGTGCAAGCTTCCTCGCCTATTCCACCATGGCCGACCAACAAATCGTCTTCACACCTAACGCCCCGAAGCGTAAGTCTCCCGGCATCTGCCGTCTTTGCACAACGCAGCTCATCTCCCCGCCTACTCCAGCCGTCGGCCCTTACGTAAGTTCTGCTCCTATGCGTCAGGCGAGAAAAGGCGCCCTGATCCGTCACACGACCAGTCCCAAGCTATCAAGACGCCCACGGCCATCTACTGCTCGGGCCAGATTCCTTTGACCCCTGAGGGCATAAAGGTCGAGGGCTCCATCGCCGAACAGACGGCGCAGTGCTGCAAGAACCTCGAGGCCGTATTGACCGAGGCCGGGTCTTCCATTCGCAAGGTCGTCAAGTGCAACATCTTTCTGTCCGACATGGCTCACTTCGCCGTAAGTCTGGTGCCGCATTCCATCGCCGCGAAAAGACCCTGTCTTACATGCAGAGCTCGTCAATCGACCACTTAGGAGATGAATAATACGTATGAGAGGGTCTTCACCCACAAGCCCGCCCGTAGCTGTGTCGCCGTCAAGACGCTTCCGAAGGAGGTCGATGTCGAGATCGAGGCCATTGCCCTGCCCTAGACGGTGCCAAGGCAAAAGACTCAACATGCTTGACAAGGGGTCTAGACTCAGAAGGGCATGAATACTACGCACAGCTTTACTTTGGCGGGATGACGTTTCTCGATCTTCTCGCGACTGAAATGGTTGACCATGTCACTCGAGCAGATGGACCGCCCGATGACCCGAGGAACCTCGAGCTCGTAGCAAGACATATTCACTGGGCGTAGTGTACAGTTTTCTCTTTCCTCCAACTGTTTATTCTATCAAGCGTTCCAAATAACAACGCGTCCATCGACTCCGCTAGCTATAGAAATAGTCAGTACTTATTGACAGGAGATTGTACAAAGAGGACTTACAAGTAAACTTGGTCGCGCGACCGCCCGAGGATTCGTAAGGTCGGATCATGGTGATGGTGTTCTGGTGGATTGTCTTAAGCTGCGTGTCGTCCTTGACCTTTCCCTTCAGATCCATCTGCCTGAACATGTTGAGGGCCGACTCTTCGCGCTGCGTGCCAGCGCCCTGGCTAGCCTTGGCGTCGACGGCACCGGCAAGCTGCCAGCCTGACTCGCCACCTTTGAAGCGAAAGGCCTCACAGTCGTATCCGGCGGCGATGATCTCGTCTTCGCTCTTCCAGATGAGGCTCTTAAAAGGGAGAAGTTGAGTCGAGATGGTGAGCACCGCTCTCGGTGCCTGCTCCGGCCCGCTCGGATACACGACAGTGATGCTGCTGTCGTGAGCCGCAAACGCCAGGCTGTCGCCGCTTGGCGAGAAGGCAACGGAGTGCACCCAGCCCGCCGAGTTGTTGAGGTATTCCCCGCAGACGGTGTTGAAGGGAAGTCTCTCCCCCCAAACGCCGGGATCGGGCTTGGTGTCCACCCCCTTGATGAAGCTCGAAAAGACGCGAGCATGTGCGTCAGTCGATCCCGCAGCCAAAAGGACCGAATTGGGGTGCCAGGCGACGCTCGTGATGGTGCTGCGGATCGGCTTCTTCAGATGCTTCGACACCCACCAGTCATTTTCCGCCTCAAAGTAACAGATGGCGATGACGCGGTCTCCGGACCCGACGGCGAATTTTGCTTCCGTGGGCGACCATCGAACAAAGGTAGCGGCTCGACTGATGCGCAGGAGGACGAGGGTCGGCTTGTAGCCCGTGGGGGACGGCTCCCAGACGATGGCGTTGCGGTCTTGCTGCACGTTAGCCCCCGGCCGAGTCCGGATGAGGTGCGGGATAAGCGGACGAACCCTGCGAGCACGAAACTATACGGCCGCTTCCCGCCGCAATATCAACGCTCGTAACCGTCTTGTCGTGGCCCTTGAGCTCGTCCTTGAGCTTGAAGGCATTGCCGACCTTGCTGTAGAGCTCCACCGCCGTATCCTGGGTCACTGCCAGCGTCTTTCTGTCGGCCGAGAAGGAGTGATCGGCAATGGGGTTGTGGAAGAGATGATGAGCCTCTGGAGCAGCCATTGTGGCGAGACGAAGGGGACGGTAGGAGTATAGCTCTCTACTACCGAAAAGGAAGCCGAGTAGTATAGGCTAGCACGAGGGATTGGAGAGAACGGCCGGTGGAAGGTCCTTGGAATTCGCGTCCGTCTTGGCTTGCATCATCACCGGATTAACTAAGCTGAGCTTCGCTTACCTAAAGAGCTTCGGCTAGCGCTCGTACTCGCCTCTCGGGTGGGGTGGCTCGGCGCGAGGCTGGCGATCAAAGGTACTCGGTACCTCTAACCGCGAGCCACCTCAAAATTTCGACTCGAGCTTAAGACGCGACTGTCCGGAACCCTCCTTCACTTTTGTGTCTCACGGCTCCCCTCAGACGGACGCGACGAGATATATCCCGCTCGGCTCACTGACGACGTGTCTCGGGGGGGGCTTCGTTGCTGAGACAGACTCGACGTCTACACCATAATGGCGTCCAGAGCATCTGGCCGCGGCCTTGCGCCGAACTCTTCTCTCCCAGTCAAGGTCCAGTCAACGCCCCCCAACCAAACGTGAGCTCAAGTCCTGTCCCCTGCATTTTTATTTGGACCTTTCGCAGCTCCGGAGTAACGCGATCAAGACTCTACGTGACCAATTTGCCGTCAAACAAGATTCAGAAAGCCGATCTGCGGACTGCCCTCTACATGCTGTTCTCGACCTACGGCACTGTGCTTGACGTCGTTGCCCTTAAGACAATGAGTATGAGAGGCCAGGCTCATATCGTCTACCGGGATATACAAACCTCAACTCAAGCCATGAGGCATTTGGACGGACAGACCTTTCTGGGTCTCCCAATGGTGAGCTCCCCGCGCACGGGTTATAGAGAGAGGCACCACTGACCTCCATGTAGAAAATCGAATATGCAAAGACCAAGTCGCACTTTGTGTCTAAGCTTGACGGGACCTTTAAGATCCCGAGTACCTCGACAGGCGCCGCCAGCGTCGAACAAACGGATTTGCAGAAGAGCATATTTGACGCCCCACTCCCTGGCTCTGCTCCGACCACAAATGCCGCCGCGATGCCTGCCACAAATGTCGACCAGCACATGACGGATGCCGACGTGGCCGGCAGCCGGGGTCAGAAACGGCCTCGCGACGAAGGGGACGAGAGTGAAGAAGACGTGGCGATGGAGGAGGACAGCGACGATGAATGATGGTCGTCCGATGCTACTTGCATGCCGTTTTCCGCGGCGAGGATGCTGAAGTGGTGCTCACATCTACTGTAAGGCCATTTCTCTTGGCACCCAGAGGCCCACGCACCCCCCTACAAGTCCGAGCCAGATCATGAGGTAGTTGTCGAGGGAGCACTGGAAGCCCGATATGGCGTCCCCGAGCAGGCATGGATGGATGAAGAAGGCTGGAACCCCCGTGATGGGATGATGCTGTTACGGGACCGTCAGCGCTGACTCGGCCGATACCGTTAGTGTCCTGGCGAGAGCGGCGTCGACTTACGTCCGCCGAGATGCCACCTACGGCGCCTAATCCTTGAAGCCTGCTTTTGTACTCCTCGGGGACCAGGCGGCGGAAGACTGTGTCGATGCTAAAGGCGGGTTCATCCACAGGGAGGTTGTGGAAGGTGAACCACAGGCATGGGACCCTGTAGGAGGAGTGGAGATGGATCTCATAGGTAACAAGAGCAGCGTCGCCATGTGACATGTCTTTGACGATGGCCGCCTGGGAATGGTCAGGACAAGGGAGACGAGCCGACAGAGCGTCCCGTACTGAATCAGACTCTTCTGCACTTATCATGTCTGCGTCTGCCCCGTCATGGTCCTCGAGAGACACGCTTTCCATGGCCCGAGACAGATTATGGCAATCCGCGGTGGGCTCGAGAGGGCGCGTGATCTGGACGTAGGTCGTGTAGCTGCCGTCGATGGAAAAGATGGTATCCAGCGCGGCACACAATCTGAGCCTCCATCGTCTCCGCAGCGGGCCGAGCGTCGCTTGGCGGTATCGCCGGTCGAGGTGATGGCAAGCAGCAGAGAATTCGGTTCGGTCTAGTGAGGGAAAATGCTTGATCTCGGCCATATCGCGATCCGGCAGACTTCAGTTGGGATTCACGGCATCGCGGGATCCGGAGTCGGATGGGACGATATTCGCACTGCCAAGGTACGCGAATGTCTCGTCTGAGAATGCCGGGTGGATCGAGATTCGTGTTCCGGTGGTGCTAGTCGTGGCAGAGGCGACCTGTCTACTTGGTGGTAGCGGTACAGTTTGTCATACAGCCCACAGACTGTCCAGGGCACCCCTGCCTCGAACGACCACAATTTGTAACGGTACGAACACGTGCTGAGGATTCGACAACGTCTTCTGCCCTTCGATGTCATGGCCGACTGATATCCTCTTCAGATAAACTCCTCCCGTGTCTCCGCATCGTGCCACGCCAACCGCGTCGTCTCGACATGAGCCCGCCGGCCCCATGATTCGCGATCCCTTCGACATCCACCGGAAGAGCGCTTTTCGTGCCACGGCCCTGCGAGCCGCGCAGAACATCAGGGATACGGCGGTTGAGGCCGGCGCTCAGGCGCTCGAAATGTCCTTCTCGGTCCCCCAGAACCTGCCCGACTTCGGCGCGCCGCATCGAGATCTCGAGGACCGCGCGTGGGCATCGGTGGCTCGACGCGGAGCAGGCGCGGGTGTGGGCATCCTCAACAACGTCCAGGACCGCGTGGCCGGCGTCTTTGACAGGGAGTCGCTGCCCATGTACAAGGACAAGCCGTACACGTACGCACCGTCGATGCGCAGACGGCCGTGGTGGCGGCGGAAGCGGATACTGAGCACCGTCGCCTTAGGCGTACTGGTCCTACTGTACCTGACGGGCCACCTCTCCGGCGGCGGCGAGAGGCGGAGGTCGACGTCGGTCTGGTCGTGGATGTCGACGCAAGGCAGAGATGGCGGCGACTGGTTGGAGCGACGACGACACGTGGTGGAGGCCTTTGAGCTGAGCTGGGACGCGTACGAGCGCTATGCATGGGGTGAGTGACACGTCGTCGACTTTTGTGGATACCAGTTCTGATGATGGCCCGCGTAGGGTACGATGAGTATCATCCCCAGTCCAAGACGGGCCGCAACATGGCACCCAAGGGCCTCGGCTGGATCATCATCGACTCGCTCGACACGATGATTCTGATGAACCAGACGAGGCGCCTTCGTCACGCGCGCGAGTGGCTCTCCAAGTCGTTGACATGGGATCAGGACCAGGACGTGAGCACGTTTGAGACGACGATCCGGATGCTCGGGGGCCTCTTGTCGGCACACTACCTCTCGACCGAATTCCCCGACATGGCGCCCTTGGAAGAGGACGACGCGGGCAAGCCCGGGGAAGACTTGTATCTCGAAAAGGCCAAAGATCTCGGCGATCGGCTCATCAGCGCGTTCGAATCGCCGTCGGGCGTCCCGTACGCCAGCGTCAACCTCGAAAAGTATGCCGGCATCCCGTCGCATGCCGACAATGGCGCCTCGTCGACGGCCGAGGCGACGAGCGTGCAGCTCGAATTCAAGTATCTGGCCAAGCTGACGGGCGAGAAGAGCTTCTGGGACAAGGCGGAAAAGGTAATGGAGGTGGTGGACGGCAACAAGGCCCAGGACGGGCTCGTGCCCATCTTCATCTACGCGACAACGGGCGAGTTCCGCGGCAGCAACATACGGCTCGGCAGCCGAGGCGACTCGTACTACGAGTATCTCATCAAACAATATCTCCAGACGAACAAGCACGAGCCGGTGTACGAGGTCATGTGGCGCGAGTCGCTACAGGGGGTGCGCAAGCATCTGGTGACGTACACGGAGCCGTCGAGGTTCACCATCATCGGCGAGCGGCCGGAGGGCCTGGACCAGTACTTGTCACCCAAGATGGACCACCTAGTGTGCTTCATGCCGGGAACGATTGCGTTGGCGGCCACGGGGGGGCTCACCGAGGCCGAGGCACGACGACAGCCGAGCTGGACGGCGCAGCACGACGACGACATGAGGCTCGCGCGGGAGCTGATGCAGACATGCTGGGGCACTTACAAATACATGGCAACGGGGCTCGCGGCGGAGATTACGCACTTTCACATCCCGACTCCGCCGCTGCCGGAATCGGCGCCGCATCAAGCGCCGGCCGACTTTGACGGGGTCGAGTGGCGGCGGGACTTTAGTGTCAAGCCCAACGACGTGCACAACCTGCAGCGGCCGGAGACGGTGGAGAGCCTGTTTTACATGTGGCGCATCACGGGCGACGTCAAGTACCGCGAATGGGGGTGGGACATGTTCCGGTCCTTTATGAACTACACGGCCGTCGCCGACGGGGGCGGCTTCACGAGTCTGAGCGACGCGAGCGTGGTGCCGCCCGTGGCCAGGGACAACATGGAGAGCTTCTGGCTGGTGAGTGATGTATTTTGTTTGGTGAGTGCTTTGACGATGCTGACCCATCTCGATACCTACCTACCTCGTACCTAGGCCGAGACGCTCAAGTACCTGTATCTGCTCTTCTCACCGAATGACGTGCTGCCGCTGGATACGATGGTGCTCAACACCGAGGCCCATCCGCTGCCGAGGTTTGACACGAATGCTATGTTGTCGACGGGGTGGAAGCGCAAGCCGAGGGATGCCGAGCGCAAGGTGATCAGGATCAAGCAGGTCAAGGAAGCGTCAGGGCCAAGTGTATGAATGCTTGACTGTCTTGTATTCTCTTTTCCTTTCTTTTCTTTTTCTTTTTTCCGGTTTTTGCTTCAGCGGCTGGCTGTGAGGAAGGCTCTTGTATATTTGCACCAATGACATCAAAATCTGCTGGCCATAGCCCCGTCAGCGCCTCGTCTCTGCCGCTGGGGGAGGAGGGGGGGAATGACAAACAAAAGCACGGCTGTGACGAGGGTGGCTGGGGGAGGCTGTGATGATGAATTGTGCTCGAGGCAGTCGGCGGTCCTGGACGCGTCTTATCAGCTGCTTACCGACCCAGGTTAGCGGGTGCGTATCTCTGCGAGCAGAGCCGGCGGCGGAGGTTTGGCAGAGCCGGTACATGGACGGTACGACTTTGGTCGTCTACCCATTGTCGGCTGTGGTCGTTGAACGACGTGGCGAAGTAGCGAGCGGCCAACAGGACCAAAAGGCCTCGTGGCCGAACTGGCTTTCTTATCACGTCGTCGTTGTCGAATTTTCTTTTATTTTATTCTCATGTTTTGCCCCATTAGCACCGCGGTCCTTTTCTTTTTTTCTAATTTTATGTTCTTGTCCCGTCAACTTTCTGCTCCTGCTGCTTGCTCTTGGATAGCGACTTATCCGACTTATCAGCGTCAGCGTGTACGGGAAACGTCATCAATCTAGAAATACCTACCTACCTACCTCCCTAGGTAGGTAGGCTGGCGTCAATCCCAAGTCCCTCTCCCATCAATTCTACCTATATACCCGCCCGTACTACCTACCTACCTACCTGACCTACCTTATCTACCTATCTCACTGCTGCCATTTCCTCTACGAGGCAAATCAAAAAGAAACAAGATTTTTTAGCTACTCGACAAGCAACGCGAACCACTCCAGAGGGCCACTGTGCCCGGGTGCAACGCTCGTGTCACGTCGCCAGGCGCCCATCCGTTCCATCCATCAGGTCCTTATCCGCAACCGCTCCAGTCCGACATGCGGTAACGGGGAGAGGAAAAGGTTGGAAAGGGTGAGCCAAGCAAAAAGAGGAAGAGGAAGAGGAAGAAAAAGAAGAAGAAGCTTCTTTTTCATTACCGTTTACCAAAGGAGAGGGGGGAGGGAAGGGGGGGCAAAGAGTGGTTTTTTTTTCCCCAAGGAGGAGGAGGAGGAGGAGGAATCGCTGCTCATTCGGCATGGCATCGCCCGACGTCGAGCTCGGAAACTTGGAGGTCAAAGAGGACTCCTTCACGCACGGAAGCTGCCACAGCATGGGCCATCATCATCATCATCATCATCATCATCACCATCATCAAGGCCGCGTCCCGCCACGCGTCCGACGTTTCCTCGACGGGTTTAAGCGCGACGCCGACTCTGCTTTCTTCACCAGCGATCCTCTACGCCAAACCTTTTCCTCTTCTTCTTCCGCCGCGGGTCGAAGCGGAGCAGCAGCAGGTGGTGGTGGTGGTGGTGGTGGTGGTGGTGGTGGTCATGGTCACTACTATGACCTGCATCTCGCCGCTCTCGAATCGGCCAACACGGGCCTCGCTCGTAAGCTCAAGGGTCGCCATCTGCAGATGATTGCCATTGGAGGCTCCGTCGGCACCGGTCTGTTCGTCGCGTCGGGCAAGTCGCTCAGCGCTGGGGGACCGGCTTCGCTGCTCATTGCCTTTAGCGTGGTGGGAGCGATGCTCTATTGCACCTGTCAGGCTCTCGGTGAGCTGGCCGTCATCTTTCCCATCGCCGGCTCCTTTTCCTCGTGGGCGACGCGTTTCTTGGATCCGTCTTGGGGCTTCGCCATGGGTTGGAAGTCAGTCAGTCGTCCACACTCTCTCTTGAACTTTGCTGCTGATGGCTCTGCCAGCTATGCCCTGCAGTGGCTCACCGTCCTACCGCTCGAGGTCATCGCCGCCTCACTCACCATTCGCTATTGGAACTCGGACTTGTCGGCCGCCATCTTCGTCGCCGTCTTCCTCGCCGTCATCACCATCATCAATCTCTTTGGCGTCAAGGGCTACGGTGAAGCCGAGTTTACCTTTTCCCTCATCAAAGTCATTGCCGTCATCGCCTTCATGTACGCAGTTTCCTTTCTCTTTCTCTCTCTCTTTCTCTCCCCCCCCCCCCCCCCCCCCCCCCCCCCCCCTTTTCCCTCTCTCTTTTCTTCTTTCTGGTTTTTTTTTCTTCTCTTTATACATCATCATCTTAACGCAAAGATCTCCTCTTGTTTGTTTGGGGGTTTTCTTAATAAAAAAAAAACAGACTCCTCGGCATCGTCCTCAACTGCGGCGGTACCCCCGATCGCGGCTACATCGGAGGCGAGTTCTGGCACAACCCCGGCGCTTTCAACAACGGCTTCAAGGGCCTCTGCAGCGTCTTCGTCACCGCCGCCTTCGCCTTCACAGGCACCGAACTGGTCGGCCTCGCGGCGGCAGAGACGGCTAACCCGCGCAAGTCGCTGCCGACGGCCATCAAGCAGGTGTTTTGGCGCATCACCCTCTTCTACATCGTCGCCCTGACCCTCGTCGGTCTCCTGGTCCCGTACAACGATAAGCGACTGATCGTCGACGGCGCCACGACGGCCAACGCCAACGCCTCGCCGTTTGTCATCGCCATCGAAGCGGCCGGAATCCAGATCTTGCCGTCCGTCATGAACTCCGTCATTCTCGTCGCCGTCCTCTCCGTCGGCAACTCGGCCGTCTTCGGATCTTCCCGTACCCTGGCCGCCCTCGCCAAGCTCAATCAGGCACCCAAGCTGCTCGGCTACGTCGACCGACGTGGTCGGCCTCTGGTCGCCATCGGTGTGGCCGTCGCTCTCGGCCTCCTCGCCTTCCTCTCCGACATGCAGCATCGATACCCGGTCCTCGACTGGCTTCTCGCCATCTCTGGCCTCTCCACCGTCTTCACCTGGGGCTCCATCTGTCTCTGCCACATCCGCTTCCGCCGCGCCTGGGCCCGTAGCGGTCGCTCCCTCCAAGACGTCCCCTTCGTCTCCCAGGTCGGCGTCGCAGGCTCCTACGTCGGCCTCGCCCTCAACTGCCTCGTCCTCGTCGCCCAGTTCTGGGTGGGCGCGTTCCCCGTCGATTGGCGCGCCATGCCCGTCGACCAGCTCCTCCGCAACTTCTTCCTCAAGTACATGGGTGTCCCCATCATCTTCCTCTTCTACCTCGTCCATAAGCTCTTTTACCGCACCACCTACGTTCGCATCCGCCACATGGACGTCGACACCGGCCGCCGCGATTTTAATCTGCCCGTTCTGCTCGCCCAGGAACGTGCCGAGCGCGCCGCATGGCCGCGTTGGAAACGCTTCTACAAGTTTATGTGCTGACACCTTTCTGCTTCTCCCTTTTTTTTTCTTTTTTTTTTCTTCTCTCGCCCTCTCTGATTGGGGCTGTAGTTGATCTTGTCATGCCCACCGACTTTCTCCTTTTTTTTTTTTTCCTCCTTTTTTTTTGGGGGGGGGGCCAGCCAGCCATTCTCCGGTCCATCCATCTTAGTCTGTTGGGCCCATTGTTCTCTTTATGCCCCGGCGATTGGGCAACCATCCACTCACGGGCTCACCCGGTGGGAAATGATACCTTTTGTTTTCTTGCGTATATACAACCCTACATGGATATATATATAGGTACGTCTGAGCCTGCCTCGGGCAGTGCCTCGCCTTTCCTCACTTGTCCGAAAGAGATGCCTCGTGTGATGTGCGTCTTTATTCTCTAAAGTGCAATTGTCCCTGCCTACATACACGTGCGGTGCCACCCCTCAAAAAGCCCATCATTGCCCACTGCCGTCCTCTGCACGCATCCACATTGTCGACCTAGGCAGACGGCATACGGTACAACAAGGGACCACGTCATGGCATCGGACAAGGGGCGAAGAAAATGATAAATGGGGTCAAGCATACATTACTGTACAAGGTCCGGACAGCAAGCGGAACAGAGTCGGTCGGGGGAGTTGGTGCGTCGTCGTACTATTCCCGTCGCAGCATGTCCAAGGGGAACAGGGTGGGACAAGAACAGGTGGACGCTCCTCATCAGTCGTGGGCTGCGTGCAGACATGCCTTCGTCGAGTCGTCGAGTGTGCCTCGACCGTCATCGTCTCAGTGGCCGTAGAAGCTCTTTTGGGCGGCCGAGGCGTTGCCCCTCCGTGACGCCGGAGCCTTGGGTGCCTCGTCCGCCTCGTCATCGCCAAAGAGCCAGTTTCTGTTGGTGCCCTTCTTTCCACCCATGCCGTCGCCAGCAATGTGGATGCCCTCTTTGTCTCCGCCGCGGCCATCGCCTCGGCCGTTGCTCTTCCTGGCTCCCATGCCGTCTCCGGCGATGTTGATGCGGTTGTCCTTGGCCTGGCCGGGTCGCGGCTGGTTCTCCTTCTGGGCGGCGGGAGACTGATCGTAGGCAGCCCAGTTGGCGTCCATCATCTTGACAGCCTTCATGCGCCCCTCAGGGACCTGCTGCGGCCGCCGAGACTCCGAGGCGGGCGAGTCGTCCGTCATGGCAAAGTGCGGGTCGAAGTCCTTGGTGCGATCCTTGAAGTTGGTAATGTTACCCAGGGCGCGCTTGGGACCCGGGCTGGTATTCTCCGCGTCGAGAAGACTGTCCTTGTACAGACCTAGGCCCTCATTGTGCGTCGCGCCACGAGGCTTGGCGCCGGGCCGCTCCTGACGGGGCACAAACTCGCCGTCGTCTTGGAGCTCAAAGTTTTTCTCTGCGTCTCGGCGGGCCTTGCCGACTGGTTTCTCCGCCTCATCATTGTTCGACTCGGGGTCCCAACCGCGGGCGTCGGGGCGGCGATACGACTTGGAGGGCTTGGGCCTCTGGGGGGTGACGAAGTCGTCAAACGACCACTGGCTGTCGTGCTTGGACTTGGGTCGCTCTCTCGCGGCCGAAGCCTTGGGCTGGTCTTGCTGATCGGACCCATCGACGAAATCGAAATGGTTATACTTGCGGGGGTCGGGACGGATGTGCGATTTCTTGCCAGTCGTTCCAGATGGCGACGTCTCCTCGTCCTCGTCCTCGACGTGTTCCTGGCCCTCGAAGATGCGACTGGGTTGGTAGTTTTTGCCCTGTCCGCCCTTGCTGGGCGACGCAGAACGGTTTCGATGCACGTCGGCTTCTTCGCCTTCAGGCTCGTCACCCAGAATCTCAGAGAAGCCGCGCTGACGGGGTCGGCTGCCTGCGTAGGGCGAGACGACGGAAGACGGCTTGGCGGATTCAATCAGCTCTCGGGGAGCGAACAGTTCAAGCGACGCGTGGGGATCGCGAAGCACGTTGGCCGAAGAGCCTCGAGCTCGGACGACGACATCGTTGTGGCCCAGCGGGGTGGGCGCGACCAAGCCAACCGATTTGAGACAGGTCTGAATCATGGAGAGCTGCTCCCGACCGTCTTTGATGGGCCAGTTGCGGCCGGTCTTGCCAATGATTTCAAGTTGCTTGAGGAGTGAGCCTTGGTCCCATTGCTGGCGAATCTGCAGAATCTTGCCGTCGCCGTCAAGAGTGACGATGTGCATCTGCAAGGGGGGTTCAGTATAGTAGAGACGGGATGAGGGCCGTAATTACGTACAATTGGGAGGTTGGCGGCTCGATCAGACAGGAAATTGTCGTCGAGGCCAGGGAGGTAGACACCACCGCTGGTCAGAAACTCGAGATCGGTGTCAACCTCTAGAGCGACGACGTGACCACCATCGATGGAGCTGAGCACATCTTGCTTCTTTTTCTGGACCTGTCTCTGCAGGGCGCTCAGGTGCTTGACGATGTCGGTAGCACCGGAGAAGGTGGTGGTGGTGGTAACATAGTGCAGCGTAGCCTCGTCAGCCAGCAGCGAGGTGCTGGGAGCTGCGAGGAACTGCCTGTATGTCGCAACAGCAGCAGCCATCAGAAGAAGGTCGAGGTGGCAGCTTGTTGTTTTGCGGCGAGTGGGGATTGTTCAGGTTCGACGGTTGAGGCGCTGTGGCGTGACGAGCCCAGGGCCAACAAGAGTAAAGGGTTGGGTGAGCTCAGCAAGGGGGCGAGCACGAGGAAGAGACGGGACAAAACGTTGGGCGGAGGAAAAATGAGAGTCGTCGTGATGGGGGAGGAGGTGGGTGAAAAGGGAGGGAGGAGAAGGGGTGAGAGGGCGAGAGAGAGAGAGAGAGGAAAGAGAGCGAGAGCGAGGATTTTGCACGTGTTGGGCAGGCAATGGCCAACGAGTTACTTGCGACGATATGAAGGATAAGTAGGGGTACGGAGACGGGGATGCCAGGGTGCGCGATCATGCATGTAGCTGCTACCTCCCGACTAGGGGACGGCAAGGGATCGGATGGCACCATAATGCGCCATGCGCCGTGGCTGGGCCGCTACGGATGCGTGATTTCTTTTTGAAGCCGTGAACGAGGTTGTTTTGGATGCAGCATCTGCAGGGCGAGCGCGTTGCTCGAGGGACCAGGAAAGGGGGGGGTGGGAGATCTCTGGGATGGGAAGGGGACCGAGGGATGAGCGAGTAATCCGCCGCGACTCGACGCGCTGCCACGTGTGCCTTGGCATCGGTTCTGGCTGTTCTAGGGTCTCGGCATAAGGCGTCTACATGCCTACCTCTTATATTGATTGGTACATCGTAATTTTGCGAGCGTTGGATCGTTGGATGGGGCAGACCGGACCGCTGGCTTTTCGGTCCACGCGTAGCAAGGGCTAGTAGAAGTTGTGATTAAGCGTGGGGTTGAGCATTCGTATAATGTATCGATGGATTACTTTGCCTCGAGATGTGATTCAGCCGCTAGGTGCAGATTTGCATACATACTAATTCATGTATGCGTCCAAAAGGTAAGTTATTAAGATGCCGCCGTTATCACACTTCCCCCAACGGTTAGGCTACCCTAGAGCAAACTTCCTGGCAACTGCCGACATGATATGATGGCGAGAAACTCAAACTGCTGCGGGGATCAAGGACGGGTGTGGTCCCACCGGCGTTTCGTCGTCTCCGCGATGCTGCGTGGTGACGAGGTCCGAGTTTCATGACGGCGGCATTAGGTACGGATATGCCAGGCCGTAAAATAATCCTCTAGCCTAGCACCAGTCGACTATCCTTCTCGCTTCGAACTGTTACTAGTAGTACTAATGCTACCATCTCCAGCAGTCTCCGGGCAATTCCAACGTCGGGAAGATAGTGGGATAGTGGACCTTGCAACGGAACGGTAGCATCTGGCGTCCAAGCACAACAGCCCCCCGGGGAACGCCTCCACCCACCTCAGCCGCGCGACGCCTCACTCACCCGTACTACTAACACTGTACTCCCACAGGTAGGGCCCTATCGACTACGTCGTACTGCTACTAGCAATCGTCCTCGAGCTCGACTTGCACGGATACGGCGCCTTCTCTGTAATCTCTACGCAGCCCTTCAATCCCTTCACCATCGCGAACCGTTGGCGATAGGCTTTTCACCCTCGTCACCCCCCTCCCAGCTCCAGCTCCTTGTCCAGCTACCTAGGTACCTACGTAGGTACTCACCCGTACTAGTACCTAGTCCGCGCGCCTGTAAGCCGTGAGTTAGCGGGGTACCTGCCTCCGCGAAACTCCAGACATCCACGTCGACCTCGTCTCACCGGGCCTCCTTCGTCTTCACTTCCCTCCGCCTCTAGCCACCTCTCCTTGATGCTCGCACCTCGTCGACAATGAGGCTCCGAGGCTCGTCGCCCGCGGCGGCGTGGCGCATCCTGATGGCGTCCCTCGTCTGGATGTCGCTGGCCCTCGCAAAGGATGCGCCCGACATGGCCGTCAACAAATTCAACCATCCGCCGCTGTCCCTCCATTACTTCGAGGACAGCGACGTTGTCGTCTTCCACGATGTCGAGGAGCGCAACATCTACCGCTCCAAAGACGCCGGCATCAGCTGGTCCCGAGTCGACACCGTCCCCGAGGGCAAATCCGTCGCCCTCGTCATGCACGCCTCCGACCCCAAATCCGCCTTCGTCTTGACTGCCGGCGGCTCGCACTACAAGACGGACAATCGCGGCGACGCCTGGACAGAGTTCAAGACAAAATCTATACCCAGCAAGTTCCAGCCCGAGATCCTCATCTTCCATGCCGACGACCCCAATCGCATCATCTTCAACGGCATGAACTGCGAGGGCATCTTCTGCGACGAACAGGCCCTCTACACCACCGATGGCTTCAAATCCGTCAAGCTACTTCGCTCATTTACCGTCGGCTGCTGGTGGGCAAGGTCCTCCAAGGCATTCACCACGGGCGACGCCGACCTCGACAAGTCGCGCGTCCTGTGCGTCGTCAAGGATCCCTTCTCCTTCTTCAGACAGGACCAGCGGCTGCTCGTCTCCGACTCCTACTTCGCCGTCGCCGGCAGCACCATTCAAGAGTTCGAGCCCAACGTCGACGGAAACAAGGGCGCCTCGGGCGTCATGAACTTTGCCGTCATCAATAAGTTCATCCTTGTTGCCACGGCCTCGGTCCGCAGCGACGAGATGGCCCTCTTCGTCACCGGCGACACAATCAAGTGGCACCGCGCCATGTTCCCCACCGACGACAGCCATGATCATTCCCACCGTATCCACCAGGAAGCCTACACCGTCCTCGAGGGCACCAACTACAGCATCCAGATCGACGTCATGACCTCTCGGCCCTCCAACCCCATGGGTGTCCTCTTCACCAGCAACTCCAACGGCACCCACTTTACCGAAAACATTCCCTTTACCAACCGCAACGTCAAGGGCCACGTCGACTTTGAGAAGATTTCCGGCATACAGGGCATCTTCCTCGTCAACGTCGTCGACAACGGCGCCGAGGTCAGCAAGAAGAGCGCCAAAAAGACTCTCGTGACAAGAATCACGTTCGACGACGGCAGGACTTTCCACGACATCAGAGTCGGCGACGAGACGCTTCACCTCCACTCCGTCACCGAGCTGGACAATGTCGGCCGCGTCTTCTCCAGCCCGGCGCCGGGGCTCGTCATGGGCAACGGAAACGTCGGCAAATCCCTGACCAAGCTCACCGAAGCCAACCTCCACGTCTCCGACGACGCCGGGCTGACGTGGAAGAAGGCCATCGACGGCCCGCACAAATTCGAATTCGGCGACTCCGGTTCCGTCCTCGTCGCCGTCAAGGACTCGACTAAAGAGGACGTCAAAGACTTGTCCTACTCCCTGGATCACGGCCAGACTTGGAAGAGCGTACCCTTGCCCGACGGCCTCGGCATCAAGCCTGAAATGCTGACGACGACGCAAGACTCTACCAGCCTCAAGTTCCTCCTCATGGGCAAGAATAAGAGCACGTACTACTTGATCGCCATCAACTTCGACGGCTTAAACGAGCGGACCTGCGGGGACGACGATATGGAGGACTGGCACGCCCGGGTGGACAAGGACGGAAAGCCAACGTGCGTCATGGGCCACAAGCAGACGTATCGCCGTCGCAAGAAGTCTGCCGATTGCTTCATCAAGAAGGAGTTCAAAGACCCGGTGCCCAAGACGGAGGACTGCGAATGCGCCGACGTTGACTTTGAGTGCGACTACAACTTCCAAAGGGACCCCGACGACAACAGCAAGTGCAAAAAGATGGGACCTATCCCGGTGCCGGAAGGCGAGTGCAAAGACAAGGCCGAGGGGACCTTTAAAGGCTCCAGCGGCTGGAGGCTCATTCCCGGCAACACGTGTAAGAGAACAGGCGGGTCGCAAAAGGACGACAAGGTGGACAGGGAGTGCTCCGACAGCGTCTCGGCCCCGGCGCCTCCGGCCAGTGACAAGGTCACCAGCAAGCAGTTTGACTTCGACTCGAAGCTCAAGGACTTTGAAAAGATTTACCTGGAACGGAGCGACGCGAGCTCATCGACGGACGAGACCATTATCGTCCGGCCGGCCGAGTATGAGGGCAACGGGCGGATGAAGGTGGAAAACCGGCTGTGGATCTCGCACAACCACGGCAAAGAGTGGAAGCGCATCCTCAAGGGCGAGGATGTCGAGGGCGTCTATCCTCACCAGTACTTCAAAGACGTCGTCTTCTTCACCACCACCAACGACAAGGTCCTCTACACCGTCGACCGTGGCCAGTCTTTCCACAAGTTCCAGGCACCGACGAAGCCCCTGCCCGGCGAAGCCAACCTCAACTTCCACCCGGACAAGAAGGACTGGCTGATATGGCTGGGCCAGAAGTGCGAAAAGGTGGGAGACAGCAAGTCGTGCCACAACGAAGCGTCGCTGTCGACGGACAGAGGCGACAACTGGCGGACCATCCAGCGCTACGTCGAGCGGTGCGAATTCACCGGCAACTCGGCCTACAACTTTCGCAAGCCGAAACAGATTGTCTGTCTCATCCGCAAGGGGGAGAAGAAGAGCGGGCCGATGACGCTGGTGTCGAGCGACGACTTCTTCTTCGAGGACAAGACGACACTGGACAGTGAAGCCATCAACTTTGCCACCATGAGCGAGTTCATCGTGCTGGCGGCCAAAGACGACAAGACCAAGGACATGCTCGCGCTCGCCAGCCTCGACGGGAAGCACTTCGACAAGGCGCACTACCCTCACAACTTCCGCGAAGGACACGAGAACCAATACACGCTACTCGACAGCTCGACGCACGCCATCAACCTATTCGTTCGGACCGAGGGAGGGGCGGACCGGCAGTACGGGTCCATCATCAAGAGCAACTCCAACGGCACGAGTTACGTGCTCAGCGCGTCCAACGTCAACTGCAACGAGGAGACGTACGTCGACTTTGAGAAGGTGGCCGGCCTCGAGGGCGTCGTGCTGATCAACGTGGTGACCAACACGGACAAGAAGGAGAGGAAAAAGGTGCTGCAGACCAAGATCTCCCACAACGACGGCTCCGAGTGGGGATATCTGGCGCCGCCGGCCGAGGATGCCGACGGCAAGGCGTATCAGTGCAGCAGCTCCAGGGGCGACGCCTCATGCGCCCTTCACCTGCACCACTTCACCGAACGGGACGACAGGAGACGAACGTTTGCGGCCGACACGGCCGTCGGGCTCCTGTTCGGCATCGGCAACGTCGGCTCCAGCCTGGGCGACATCAAGGACGCCGACACCTTTTTGTCGACGGACGGCGGCATGACGTGGAAGTGTGTCAAGAAGGGCAGCTGGACGTGGCAGTACGGCGACCAGGGGTCCATCATCGTGCTGGTGCGGAGGGCGACGCGGGCCGATGCGGTCAAGACCAAGATGGTCTCCTACTCGCTCGACGAGGGCAAGACGTGGATGGACCACCAGTTCTCGGACAGCGACGTCACCGTGCTCGACATCACGACGCTCAAGTCGGGCACATCGCGCAACTTTTTGCTCTGGTGCAAGTCGGGCAATAACAAGGCCTTTGCCGTCAACCTCGACTTTAGCGGGCTGGCCAGCAAGGCGTGCAAGTTGGACAAGGAGGCCGTCTCGGACTCGGACTACTATCTCTGGTCGCCCAAGCACCCGTTGCAGGACGACGATTGCCTGTTCGGCCATGTGGCACGCTACCTGCGCAAGAAGACGGACCGCAAGTGCTACAACGACCAGAGCCTGCACCGGCTGTTTGACCACACCGACTGCGCGTGCAGCCGACGAGACTACGAATGGTGAGCTCGGCAACCCCCTTTTCCAACCCTTTGTCACTGGAGCTGACGACGGACGCAGCGCGTACAACTACGAGCTCGACCAACACGGCCAATGCAGGCTGGTGGCCGGCCTCAAGCCCCTGGCGGGTGAGGAGTGGTGTGCCAAGCATCCCAACGCCACCTCGTGGTTCGAGCCGACGGGATACCGCAAGGTGCCGCTCTCGACGTGTCGGGGGGGTACCGAGCTCGACAAGACGTCGACGGAGCACGCGTGTAAGGGCCACGAGGAGGAGTTTGAGAAGAAGCACCGGACGTCCGGGGCCGTCATCTTCCTGGCGGTGACGATACCGTTTGCCCTGGCCGGGGCCGTGGGCTGGTACGTCTACCGCAACTGGGACGGCAAGCTGGGCCAGATCCGGCTCGGGGAGCAGACGTCGACGTTCGACAGCGACCGGGTATGGATCAAGTATCCGGTCATGGCCGTCTCGGCGGCGGCGGCGTTGGTGGCGGCGCTTCCGCTCATCTTGTCCGGGCTGTGGCGGTCGGCGACGGGCACGTACGGCCGCGTCCGGGGCGACGGCCACAGTCCCTGGTTCTCGGCCGGGACGCGGAGGTTCACCACGAGGGATAGCTTTGCCCGGGGACGCGGCGATTATGCCATGGTCGATGACGAGGGCGAACTACTGGGCCAAGACAGCGATGACGACGTGTGAGGGCGGGGAGGGGGGGGGGGGAAGGGGGGGCGGTGGGGGGGGGGGGGGGGGGGGGGGGGGGTGCTTTCTCTCTCTCTCTCTCTCTCTCTCTCTCTCACACACACACACACACACAATCTCTCGTTCTCTCCCTCTTTCTCTATGGGTATATATATATGTTTTTTTGCTTTTCCTTTTCCCCTGTCTTTATTCTATCTTTTCCCCTCCCCGCGACGTCTGGCGTTACTGTGGCTGAAGACGGGAGCCGGAGAGCATGACACGGTGTCAGGGTAGCGAAGAGCGATGACCGAAGGACGGTCCAGACAGGCCGACGCGCAGGGGCCCCCTTCCAGCCCCAGGCGCACAAGCTCGGACCGAATCAAGAGAAGGCTGTACTTGGCTGTAAGGCAAGGCAAGGAAAGGATCAGATACTCAGTAGGTAGGTGTAAATCAGGATACTCAAAGCGCGCAGCCATGGCGCGAACCGGTGAAGAGCAACTAGCGACGAGATGCGTTGCGCTCAGACGCGGCCCAATCCACGCTTCTGCATGACACCAACCTCACCTCGGATGCCACGACAATCCAACAAGAGACACGATGTTTGGAAAAAAAAAAAAGCAACAACGATGAGGGCAAAAGAAAGTAAGGAATAAAGAATAAAAGAAGGAAAAAAAAAAAAAAGATGATGTGTCCAATGCCAAACGCCACCACTTTTTACATACACACACACACACATACACATACACATACACACACGTCATGGCCCATCGCGACGCATGACACTGGCGCCAGCCATTAAAAAAAAAAAAAAAGAGAACGAAGAGGGGATCATATTAAAAAAAAAAGGAAATTAAAAAGAAAAATAAAAATAAAAAAGAACAAGGAAGAAAGAAGGGTATCTCGCTGCTGGCGTGAACGCACGCACGTACATACATGACGCACGGATGGGACATACCTTGCTTGATCTTACAGCACATTACGACGCCAACCCAACCCCCAAGGCCAGACCCAAAGAAAAAAAAAAAAGAAAAAGAAGAGAGAGAGAGAATCAAGCTTCGCGCACGCATTGCATCGAGGCACGAACCCCAAGGCCCAAAAGGAAGCATCACACGACACACCCACCCCCCCCCCACAACAAGAAAACAAAAACAAAACACAGACTTGGAAGGAAAGCCCTCTTTTTTTTCATGGATAGCTGTCTCGCCCTCTTTGTCTCTCCTCTAAAACCTCTAATCCTCAGTCGAAGCCGGCCCAGTTTGTCTTGTGCCTCTTCTTCGAGCCCTTCAGAAAAAAAGTATAACATACAACCACCGTAACAATACCATAAAAGAGAGAACAAGAAGAAAAGAAACAAGAAGAAAAGAAACAAGAAGAAAAGAAAAAGAAAAAGAAAAGATGCAAGGCTAGTTCCCTCAACGCCATGCAGCATCTTTGTTCGGGCCATGGCAAGTAAAAACAAAAACACAACAGAAACGATAGACAGGGAAGCCTCCTAGTAGATATCGTCGGGGAGTAGATACACGACCGCCTGTGTGGTCAAGTAAAAAGAACGACTGGAGAGGAGTTACTGATTAAGAGGCGTCTTCGTCAGGGGAAATCAAAATGTCGTCTGGCCATCACGTCCGGCGCACCCGGTTCCAGAAGCGCTTCACGACGCCGTCGCCCGCAAGCTCCTCCTCGTCGAGCGCCGCCAACTGTTGTTCGATGCTGACCTTGGGCAGCGGCGACAGCGGCGTCAGGGGCTCGTCTCGAGTCTGTGACCTTCGCCCCGTCGCGCCCTTCTGCCATCCGTACATCTGCTCCTCGTGCGAGCGCAAGTCAGGACGCGTCAGCGTCATCCGCAGCGTCATCTCGCGCGACGACGCTGGCGCCTGCGCGTAGTCGACTTTGCTCCCGGAGCTCAGGCCCGTGTCTTGACTGACGCGCACCGGCCGAATCGGCAGCGGCTTATCCGCCGCTCCCGGCGTCTTGGGCGACTCCGGGTCCGCCATCGACTCCTCGCTGTATATCGACGACGCGTCGTCCTCGAGAAAGGTGTGCGGACGGGACGACTCTTGTCGCGAGCCTGCGCTCTCTTGCTTGCACGACTCCTCATCCTGTGTCTGCTGCTCCTGGCCCTGCACCTCTTCGATCGAGGGAAAGCCGAACTCGATTGCTTCGTCGAACTTGTGAGGCGACGCGAGGTAGACGCGGAGCTTCATGCGCGCGTCCGGGTCCTGATAGTGCGACGCGGCCGGGTCAATCGTCGTCGGAAATTCGGGCGACGCCTGCCGCGGAGACATCAAGGATAGGGCGCGCGATCTCCGTCGGACGTGTCCGGAGTTCCCAAAGACGGGGCTAGACGGGCTCGTAGGGGAGAGCTCATCCTTGGTCGACGGGCGGCTAAAGGTGCCGGACACGCGCCCACCAAAGGGCAGCTTGGATATCGACAGGTGACGTCGAAACGACGGCCGACGGCTCCGCGTCTTGGTCGGCACCACGCTCTCCTCTCGAAGGTTCAGGTGGTAGTCGTCGAGAAAAAGACGCAAGTCCAGCTCGTCGTCGTCCTCGAGCCAGCGGAAGCTATCGTACATGGACTCAGCCGTGCTGGCGAGGTCCGGCTTCTGGTCGGCGGCCGTCTGCATCTTGGCGCCGGGTGAGCGATGCGTCGGATTCGAATTGGTAGCCTTTGACTGCCGCTTGCCGATTCTCAGGCACGCCTCATCAGACGCGTCGAGGATCACGCTGCGATGGTGTCGATGGGGCAACGGGCGCTCTTGGCACAGACTGAGCCTGTCGACCGGTTCGGGGGGGGAGCGAAAACCGGATCGAGGAGTGGCAGTGAGGTCGAGGGGCGGCGATGGAAGAGAGGCGGAGCGCTGATGATGGGAGAAATCACAAGCATCCGCAAAGCGTAGGCGCTCGAGCGTGGAGAAATACTGAAAGAGGGTCAGCGGGCGTTAGTGAGAAGGGGGAGGGCAGGGCATGAAGAAAAAGCAAAAGTAATAACGGTGTGTCGAGGGAGGACGCGACGGGGAAGGGTAGCATGATTCAATACGGAGACGGCTGTACAAAAGGGAGTCTGTAGGGTTCTGTGGTGCAAATGAGCCCGTAAGCTCAAAGAGGAATGGAATGTCTCAACGGGGGGGGGGGGCCTGAAGGACTGGGGCACCTCCTGGGGCCATCAGAAGCGGAACGGCTGCCACACGCTTCTGCCGACCCAGCTTCTCCTTCTCTTCCCTCGCAGAGGAATGCCTGAGTAATAAACGGTAGTTGGTGATGGCTTCGTTGGCCAAGACGTTTTGACGCGACAGAATCACGGCCCGGAGCGGGGCAGAAGGCCGGTTCGGGATGAGCAAGCCGAGGGCATGACGTAGATTGGCCGACTCCTTTGCTCTCCCTCTCCCTCATTTCCCATCCCTCACTCGTTCATTTTCTCTCTTTCTCTCTCTCTCTGCAGTGCAACGTGGATGTGGAGAGGCTGAGACGAGACCATTCGTCATCTGCATGATTTTTCCCCTCGACTCAAAGCGGATCGCCTGACTTAATGCGGCCGCGATACGACGGTAGAAGTGGAGGGGGCGAAAGGGGAGCGCGGTCGAGGCCAGAGCCAACGGCTGGGGAAGTCCGACGGACCAGTTGGTGGACGGATCGACCGCGGCCTCCCCTGCAAGAGTAAATGAAAAAGATGGAGCAGTAAGGCGGGTGGCACTCGGCCCCGGCTTTAGCCCCTGCGCGGATGCGTGCTTTTTCTCTTGGCTTCTTGTTGACCTCTGATTTGTTGCTGTCTCTTGACCGGCTGCTGGCACTTGCAAGGGCTCCAGCCAGGCACTGTACTGTTTCCAGAAGAGTTCATTCGTAAGGCATACCTAGGCATAGGCAATGCTGTCGGGAGGAAGAGGCTCGGCAATTGAGTCTCTCCTGTCGCCCTGGCCGATTGCCTGTGGCGTCTCCCTCTCCCTGAAATAATCCAGACTCCCCCTCCCCTTGGTTGGTTGACGGATTGGTGTCCACGACACCTGGCCCGACCCTTTCCTCTCCCTTTGGCTCTGGGGTGAACAACCAACAATGGGGCGGGAAATGACATGAAGAAACGATGGAAAACAAAAAAAAAAAAGGCGCATGCTTGCTTACCTTTCGTTGGATAGTGGGTGGCAGGGCGGCAAAGTCAGCCTTGGACATGGGCGTCGAGGACGGTAGACGGTCGATGGAAGGCCAGGGCTCGTCGCAGGAGGTCCGTATGGCATGGCACACGCGGCCTCGAGGGGGGCGAACAGGTGAAGACGACGGGCGATGGTCTGGCCATAAGCAATCGTCGAGAAGACAGCGGCCGCGCAGCCGAGGCGGGGACGGGTCATGAGCCTGGCTGCCGGCGTCGCTTGCCAGGAGGTTCCGCAAACGACGGAGGCTTCCCGAGCCGGAACCGAGGCAACGGTGACGGTGATGGCGACGTAGCGAGGGAGCACGACCGAGGGGGTCGCACGTGGGAGCGGGACCGTCGATCGTCATGAGGCTGCTGGCCGTCATGAGGCTGGCGATGAAGACGGAGGGGGAAAGAGATGAGGAGGGAGACGACGACGACGAGGCCGACGGCGGCGACGGCGACGGCGAAGAAGAAGAAGAAGAAGAAGAAGAAGAAGCGGAGCAGGCAGAAGAAACAGGCGACAACGCTGCCCTGCCGCGAAGCTGTGCTAAAGATTGATGAGCCATGGGGAAGTGAAGGGATCCTTGTCTAGCGGTGGAGCTGGAGCTTTGCGTGGGGAGATGAGCCCATCTGGGGAGGAGCGGCCGTTGCGTTGGCATTCGTACTGTCCCGAATGTCGACAGAGGACCAAGATACTGGTGGTGAGGAAGGGAAGATACAGTGCATCTCTGCGTGTCCATTACTGTGCTGCACAACGCAGGGGCAAGGCACCTCTGCTCTGGCTCGTGCTTCCGTGCATGACATCATGATGGCAATTTCAACAAGAACAATAATAACAACAAACAAACAATAAACAACTATACTATCACTATCAATAATGACACAACGCCCGTCAGCAACTGAGGCAACGACGACGGAAGGGCACTTCCCTCCCCGACGGAGGTGGGGCTCGTTGGCCGCGGCCCGCTGTGGGCCCTGTGAGTTGGGCGCGGGACGGCAAGGGACAGGAGTGCTGTAGAGAGACCTTGCGAGGCGGGGTTCTAGCAGTCAGGTGCCAGGTACTCGTACCCGGCTATCTTCGTCTACCGAGCCCCTTTTTTCTTTTGCCTTTTCCCCGCGTGGCGCGGGTGGAGCCTCTCGTATGCAGCAGTGCAACGCCCTGTGCAGGCGACTCGAACACATCGTCCAGTGCCGTTCCATTCGCACCCTCGGGCGCATCTGCCGTGCCAGCAGAGACTGCCGGATGCCTACAGGCCACTTTACCTCCCTCCTACCTCCTGCCTACTCAGGTAGGCAGGTAGATAAAATGGCTAAGGTGGAGCTGTTCCTCGCTATGTTCGTGAGGTGTTACTACATTATCTTACTAGCGTCACAGTACGAATCCGCAAAAGAGACTATCCTGAGACATGGGAAACGCGGTTCCATGCGTAGAAGCTTCTACGCTGACTCTCCATCAAAGACATCTCAATAGCGCGAGACAGCCCACGAAGCTCAACAGCCAGCGCGTTTAAACGTGGCCGATCCAAATCTGAATCCATCCACCATGTACTGCCCTCTTCGCCACAGCGCACAACATCAAGTTTCATCAGTGTCGTCATCGCCTCTCTGTATCATCCACCTGCCGCTCCCTCGACTTGCAAGCAGCTTCACCAGTCGGCAATGGGGAAGCCGGGGAGACGGCGCAGTGAGACTTGCTCGACCTAGATCCTTGTCAAGCCTTCTCGAGTCTGAGCTTCACCATCCTACATCTGCGTATGCTCGCCAGGCTTGATGCCTAATGTGGGGTGCTCTAATATCACGCCGCTGTTCAACCATGAAAGGCTAGCATATTGTGCAGACCTAGATATCCAACCAAATATGAAGCTTCCCCTTGTAGCCCCGAGTTCGCTGGTCGTCATCGATCCAGCTACTAATGATTTACCCCTAGGAAGTATTGATACCTACAGTGGCCTGCCACGAGAACCGAGTAAGATCATGTCCATTGTCTGTATAAACTGTAAGCTAAAGTACATCTGCGTGCTCGTGTCGCCTGTTAAGTCACTGTACCTAGAGGAGGGCGGTAGGGCACAGTCGACAAACTTACCCGGAATTTCGCCGAAATTGCTCCGATCCCCTTGCCGACTACCTCCGTCCCCCGGCCGCTCTCCGTCTACAGAGCTCTGTTTTCATACTTCCACCGTGTCTAGGACCGTTTCCCTTCTTCCAGCGCTTTGCACAGCCTTAATATACTGTGCGACCCTTTATCACTTGCCTCTTGGGCATGTGAACCTTGCGGGAAAAGACCGTTCTATCCTCTTTGCTCGGGGACTCAGCCCAAGTCCAGTGTTCGCCGAGTAAAACCGAGCTGTCGTTCACGATATAGACACTACGCTATAGCGTTCAGTGCCAGTTCTAGAGAGCCAACTCTTTAAACAGGGAAGCCGGCATGCGACGACTTTACCAGCAGCTCGCTGGGCGAAATTGCATCCTTCGTTATGTGACTCCGCTAAGTAGCTTCTTATCATGTCAAGCCTTGCCGACCTTTATAGTCTCGAGACATGTCGAGCTGTTGCATTATTCCAGGAGCAACATCCGAGGCTCACGGGGGAGTAGTCTTGTCAAGCCACCGCCCAAGATGCGTACATCAACCCATATCCTTTCCTTACCCCCCTCGGCCTTCATCTCATCGATCCGTGTGGATGCTGAGCCATGACATAGGAGCTTGGCTGCGTGCGTGCGGCCGGCAGAGAATTCGACTAGGCTCTGTGGAATAGGCGTCAACAGTGCTTGAACTTTCAAAATGGTCAAACGCTAAACTCGTCTACTTCTAGGCCACGACCGAGGTCATGATTATGCACATGCAAAGCCAAGCAACATATAATTTGCCCCTGGCTTCACCAAACATGCTATGGCGTATGCGTGACTAACTCACTTCCAAGTTCCACAGGCTGTGCTTATCTGTTGACGGGGAAGGCCGAGACAGTACATGACGACGACACTCCTCTGAGGCCACTCTACGGCAAGCTAGATTTTGGTATAAATACCCACAGAATTCCCCCCCTTGACCTGAGTTCAGACCGTAACAAGGGGAAGGATCATAAATATATTTCACCACCAGGTTTTCTCAATATTAAGGAACCCACCTGAAGAGCTGAGATAAAGCAAAAGTTACCGACGTCGAGGACGAGACCAAAACCTTGGCCAAACCGCGAAGCTCTAATGATGATGACCTGGGTCACGTCAGCCGAAGCTGACGATTTGTGGGAAGCCTTTCAGATCGTAACATCGTGGATCATAAGAATACTTCACCATCAGGTTTTCTCATCATTAAGGAACCCACCTGAAGAGCTCAGAAGACTATATGCGGTGTCGTTTCAAAGGGGCATAGTGGCCCGGGTCTTCCATCGAAGTCGAGAAACAGGTCTTTGTCTGGCAGTAAGCTTCCTGATCAGACACCGGACAGCCAACTGGGCTCGGGGATAGAGGGCCCAGCCGGGTCAAAGACATACCTACCAAGAACAAGGTTCCAATGAAGGGTCGAGTGACCAAGACGTTGGTGAGTCGAGTGGCCGGCGGGCCGAGATGCAGAGAAAGTGCCATGCAAGTCACAGAGAGCTATCAATGGATGGTCAGCCAAAGCAAGGAGGAGGCGGGGGAAAGCGCGACACTAACCACAAGAGTTGACAACGGGCAGCCCAGTGGCGAAGATCGCCGGGACAAGGACCCGGCAGCTCGGAGTGCAGACGAGTGTTTTGTGTGGCGTCCGGAGGCTATCGACGTGTAGTCAGCGAGCAATAACGCAGAGAAGAGGGCTGAAATCACAGTGGGCAGCCGAGTGGCAAAGGTGCTTCGAGCTGAACGACCGACAGCAGAGGGTGCAGTTGGCTGCTGACGAGCCAATGATCCATCGACAGAAAAACAAAAGGTGATCCAGGTTGTGATGACGCCGCCCGGGAAGCGGAGGCGGGAGCTCCCCGGCGTCCAGTTACGTCGGCCCGATGGGAAGGCTGGACGCAGCTCGGTAGATGCCAACGGATGGATAAAGACACAAAGGCTACAAAAAAGGGGCGAAAGTATATGGCAAGAGATGTGCCGAGATGAATTGTGACCAGCTATTTACGAGGACAGTGGGCGCCCAAAGCCAGATGATCTTGTGGTCCCAGGTACGTAGGAAGAAAAGTCGCGACAGATCGGTTTTGAAGCTCAGGCCATGGGAAAGCGCTGCGAGGGCTTGACCACCGCTCAAGCGAACGCTGCTTCTTTACTACGACAGCACAGGAGAAAACACCTTCGGCTGCAACGGAGCTGCTCTGGTTCTTTTACTAGGTACGCAAGGCAGCCAGAACGGCCAAGACCTGGCGCAGGGAGGTCGGCACGCGGTAGGCTCGAGAGATCCGGGGAGAGAACCTCGGGGGGGTTAATCACATGGTCCTGCCTGCCGAGTCCTGCGTCCGCTTGCCAGTGTCGAGCCTGGGCCCCGAGCCTGACGGCGTGCATGCCCCAAGGTTTGGGACTCTATATGCGTGCGTGACTTTGCCTTGTATTCCTTCCTCGTGCCCTCCGCTGCCAGCTCCTACTTTGGTGCTTCCATGGCGTAGGCTACAGCCGTGAACACTCCTTCACAAGTAGACCAAGAGTCGTCAATGGGCAGGTAGGTAGTTAAGTAGGTAGTTACGAGGACAACTGCGATGCCGCTCAAAGTGCTTGCAGTTGTTCGGAGTCGCATCCAGTATCTCGGCCCCTGAGCCTCCCGCCGATTGGACGAGGGCAAGCGGCAGCCCCATATCTCCGTCTCGGGCCCGAATGGCCCCACAACACCGGGCGACAACAGGTCAACATGGGCAGAGTCGACCGGGAAGAGGAAATTAATCCAAAGGCACTAAGACCATTCTATTTATGATACATCGGCCTCTGACCCAAGGACGGCACGATGGTCTTCACACGCGCATGACCATCTTACCCTACTGTTTCTTAGCCTTTGATATTGGCTAAAGCGCATAGCCTTATTCCGCTAGAATATTATGTTAGGATACGGGGGAGGCAAAAATCGGCCACTCCAATGGGTGCGCTCAGCCAGTCACATATCGACGTAATGATCGAAGGCTCACGATGAGTTGGAGTCGAAAAAGACGCAGAAGAAAAGCGAATTGTAGGTGACCCAATCGGTCGGATGGGTTTTTTTTTTCTCAGGCAGGGTCTCGGTCCGTCTCTCCTAACTACTACTTATGACAGGCTCTTGGAAACTTCAGCGTCAGCGCTTGTGGCAGTAGCGGCAAGCATGGAGCCCTCTCCTCACCAGGCCGAGGCCAGTAGAGCGTAGATCCAAACTTGGCGATGTGTATCAATGGCTACATCATCAATGCGTGCCCTCGAAACGGAGATGGGTTCTGTCGTCGTCAGTCGTGATACGAGGGTTGACAGACGACAGGAGCAATCGTCCCATGCTCGGTGCACGTCTTGCGGCGACGCGACCGAAGTTCTGCCGGCCGAAGCCCGTCACCCCCCCGCTTCGCTTGGAAGCTTCTCTGAGGAAGCTTCATTCGTCATCCTCCGCCCCCAGCTCGACGCGAAAGACCGGTCCTCTGCCGCGAGCCAAATCCTACGTCGTGGCCTATCTCACATGACGGAAGCGTTGTAATCGGACGCCGCTCATGGCACATCCAGCATTTCCAGGCTGAACTCGGTTGCCCGAAAACCATCACTCGACGGACTCGAAATGACTGCCAACAAGATGCCCCTCATCCTCGACAACGCCATCCCTGTGGATCTTAACGACGTAGACGACTTGTTCGGAGACGACGTCGCCTTGTCCATTCCTCTGAAGCCCCAGGGGAAGCAATTACTCGGCCGGCTAGATGAGCTGAGGAGTCGGGGTTGCTGCCAGTACGTTTTTTCCCCCTTTGCCCCTCACGCTGTTTGCCGCGGCCTCTGGCTGAGGCTTGCGCCAGATCCGTCGCCTGGTCTCGCTTGGGTACCATCGCGTCCCTGACGCCTGACGGCCAGGCCCTTCAGCTGCGCTTCCTCAGGTGTGAACCCGAAAACGGTTCGTGGGAGCTCAGCGAGCCCACCACCTGTGAGATCAAGGGCACTCCTGCCATCCCCCTGGTTCACCTAGAATGGAGCGCGGCAATCAGTCCTGATCTCGCCGTCATCGACGCCGTTGGGAGGGTCGCAATAGCCAGCTTTCCCATCTCCCTCAACTATCCGTTCATCACGAGGAAGTGGGACGCCGACGCCGTGGACGACAGTCATGCCGTCGTCGGAAGCTACTGGCTGCCTGTTGCCCCTTCGGCTCAGCAGGTAAATGAGCTCCCCTTCAGCTCTCGTTCAAAACACCTTTCTTGTCTCCCTCTCACCCCCGAGTTTGGATTCTAACAGCTGCAGAAACAACCGTACAACATCATTCACGGCCCCGCCAAGAAGCATGGTAATACCTACCAGTATGAAACATCATTTTTGCACGCCGGCGGATCCAGTCATCCACACTCGTCCAAAAGCGCCTTACTCTGCGTCACAATGGGCGGTATGCTTAAGATGTACTGGTCGCAGAGTAACAACAAGATCGAGGAGACGGTCATGGAGCTTGAAAGCGTTAATTCCTCTGATGAGCTCGTCACTCATGCGGCGCTGGCTTCGGATAAGAGCACGTGCTCCTTGCATCTTGTATTTCTCCCGGCTGTCTTCGGCGGCTAATGGTCTGGTTCTAGGATTCTTACTCGTCGCCATCGCAACATGCTCCTTTGCTCTGAAGCTTCTGAGGCTGGAAATACGGTGGGCTGGCATGGGAGCTCCGTCTGACAGAAGCACCCTGCCGCAAAATGTCCGGCTTAGCCCAGTGCTCGAGAAGACTCATCTTGCCTCCACCAGCTGGCTTCACAGTGGACCAAATGAAACGGATCAGGACGCATCCGCTGCAGCGCTGTCGTACTTGCACGTGCTGCCCTCCATCTTGGATAACACGGGCAAGAGCACAGTCCCGCCAGTTATTGTGGCCATCCGATCGCGAGCTGCTGCAGAATCTTTCCAGACAGCTCAAAGCATTCTGGACCGATGGGAAGTCGTCGAAGAGCGCCAGGCGGTTCCCACGGCTTTTGAACAGCTTGGAAGCCGCCGAAAAAGCATCTCTTTGGATCTGCCCAACACGACAGGGCTGCGGAAGCTGGACACAATCGTCATCAACAAGGTTGTTGTTGGGCTACAGACGATTCAATTTGGAAAGATTCTTTTGTTGACCATGTCGGACGGGACTGTGGAGTATCGAGATCGGTTTTCTTTCGAAGAGATGTTCACCACCGAGGACCTGACGAGGGTCATGAATCTGCGCCAGGTCGGCTGGACTTTCGCCGACAGCGGGCCCTGTACGTATGCCTCCTTCTTCTCAGTGTCCCAATATTCTGATTGCTGCCAGGTCAGCAGGTTGCCTTTTCGCCGACGCAGTGCTCCATGATGCTCCTTGGCGAGGATGGAAAGCTGCGGTGGAGCAAGTTGCATTATCCGATGGGTGACGTCGGCAACACCATGCAAGAGGGTCTGTTCCTGCGCGACAGCCCAGCGGCAACGGACGGCTGACCGAAAATGCAGCCCACTATGTTGCCACCATCGCGGGCTTGGCGGTGACGGCGGCCTCTTCATTATGGTACCAGAGTAACTACGACGACATGCTCGCCGTGGTTCAGCCCCTGACGAGCAAGAAGAGTGAGCCTTGCCCGGGTGGACTTCCATGTTGGACGGAGAAGACGGCGAAGCAGATGCTAAAGATGACAGGGTTTACGCAAGAATGGGTCAGCGAACTCATTCGCATCCTGAAGATTCAGGTCGACTATTCTGAGGAGGTGCATCACGACACTCTTATGAGGAACTCGCCGTTGCAATCATGCCTCAGCATCATGAACAGTCTTGGATTCCGAGGAGATGCGCACCGGCGGTCTTTCCAGAGCAAGCTTGCATGGGTCAACTTGAACGTGCGGAACGTGGTGGTGCTGATCACGCTGGCGAGTAATACACCGGTCACTGTCCGGGACAGAATGAGCCCGCTCGACGAGCACGGTAGGAAACGGCCCAGGCGAGACGAGATTCTGTCGACTGACACGCAACGCTACAGAGGTAGTGGACTCGCTGACGGGATGCGTCAAGTGGTCGCTTGATCTCCTGTCCTGGCTGGCCGACAGCCTGTTTGCGCTACTAAAGGACCAAAACTTCACGCAGCGACTGGCACCGCAGCGGTTCGCGGAACTGGCGGCCTATCTGCAGGAGAGAAACGAAGTTTCACTGCACCTGATTCTCTGTTCGAGCAGCCGGAGCTTCCTGTCAGCCCTGTGTCGCAGGGTGGCGCACCTGGATAATCTCAGCAACAAGGCCATTGAATTCTACAGGCGGCAGGCGGGTGCATCAGACCAGAACGGCGGCGGACGGCTGATGCACCCGCAGTTGCAGCAAGCATACCTGAGGATGCAGCAAGTGACGAGAGCCAGCCTGATCAACGTGGCCGAGTTTGAGAGGCTACTTAACGCGCTCGCGTCGGACATTCGACAGGCCTACCAGACCATTCTACCCAGCCGCATCAAGAACGGGCCTAACGCGCCGCAGGGCAAACAGTTGGAGGCGGCCATCAAGACGGCGCAGGTACAGTTCGAGGTGGGCGCACTGCTGACGCCTTCGCCGCCCATGGCCTTTTTGCCGGCGCTGAAGAAGCTGTTCGGAAATGACCTCCCGGCTTACCGTACACTCACCGACCCGGCGGCGCTCTTCTTCTCGGACTTTGCTCTGCTCGGGATTCTGGACGACGAGACGAGCCTGGCGGCGCGCAAGGCCAGCGGCGTCTACGTGGACCTATTCCGGAAAGTTAAACTGAAGCGAGGCGCAGCGGGGCCGGCTTGGAGACGATGTGCCAGATGCACGGCCGTCATGGAGGATGTGTCTGTGGGCAAGGCAGGCTTCACCTTCATCTTGAGTCAGCAACGGAGATGCTCGTGCGCAGGCCACTGGACTCTGCCAGTGGAGAGCAAGGATACGACGTAGGGGATGAGACAAGTTGATATCGTGAGGATGAGGCAAGGGCTCGGACCGACATCCGGAGGAGGCGTCAGGATCGGGGGCGTTGATGGCGACTCAACTGTCGGGTACGGGGTGGATATCACGTGATGGCATAGACGGCTTGTATGCTTTGATTTCTTAACCCAGCGTTGCTAAGACTTCAATTCGCAGCCTTACGAGAGAGCATGGTGGAAAAAAAAGTAAGTAAAAGGGGGAGAAGCCCGGGTCGACGAGATTGGCTCGGAAAAATGCGGCCATGTTTCTTTGGACAAGAATAGCATCTCGAGGCCCATACATTGTACGTGTGCATGTACTGCTAATGCATGAGGGACCCATGGGAGCCAAGGCTGCAGGGAAGCATTTGCGGGTGGCCAGGGCACAAACAAGGCCGGGCAGGGAGCTATGGGATCGGCTGGCGGCCGAGATCGACACTAGATATGATGGCCCAGCGTCAGGGGAGCTGTTCAGTGTGATCGACGGCCCCCCCCCCTCCCCCCCTTTTGTAGGGCAACGTGCAAACCAAGTCATAAAAGCCATCTGATTGGACAGATGATGCAATTGGGAAACGCTGTCTCTGGCGCGCAAGAAGTGAGAGAGACAATGGGGATGGCGCTCTTTCTTCCGGTTCGTCAAGATGCCGCCTGGGGGAGGTTCCTTTGGGTTGGTCGAATAGCGTGACACGTTTCGTTGGTGGGAAGGAGGGAGAAGGGTAGGTGGCGGCGGCGGCGGCTAGGGTAGGCTCAAACCAAGTTTCTCTTAAAAGGTTCTTTTCCTGTTTGTCGGGATGTGCATGGCTGGTGGCTGGTGGCTGGTCTTTGCCTTGGCTTATTTGTTTCCTGCCAGCTGAAGGGCATTGATTGGTCAGAGGCAAGAATGAAGATTAATGTAATGGGAGAAGCGGCCACATGCCTCGTGTAAGTCGTTGTCTCTTTGTCACACCGTCTCGTGTTTCATATGTTACCCTACACCGGTTATACATAATTTGACATGGAGACTCCGGAGGCTCTGGCTCTAGCTTTGGCTTTGGCTCTCGCTCTTAGGCGGCGGACGAGGCGGCAAACAAACGAAGCATCTCGAACGACGAAGGGGGGTGGGGGGGGGGGGGGGGCTTCCGCTGACCCGTCCGTGCTCGTTTCAGAAATCCGGGGAGCATGCCGGACTGCTGAGCAGCCCATTCCGGATGCGGGCGAAACCAGGAATACTCCGCCGGCAACAATTAATGGTTTAATTAAATCATTCACCCCGAACAGAACAGGACAAGCCCCCAGCGCAGCGCATCATGGAGGTAAGGGGGGTTAGGTATCATTTGGAGGGTTTCATTAGCGGCTATTATTCGTAAGTGAGAGACTGCTCGACCGCCGGCAATTGGGTGGATGGGCTGGCATCAAATCTTCATCGGCGCATGGCTTCATATGCAGAAGGCCCCAGCGGGCCTGGAGGAGCGTCCCCGGGAAAGAGGGAGAGGGTCTAGCGCCGAGCAGAGCAGCCAACCAGGAGGTTGAAGTGGGTAGACGATGGAATCTTGACGGCGGCCTCGGCCTCAATCGGGTCGGCCTTAATCGGGCCGTGAAGAGAGAGAGAGAGAGAGAGAGAGAGAAAGAAAGAGATGGGTACTTACCTAGGTACCTACCCAGGATGGTAGGTGCTGGCACGAGGTCGACACCTACCGATTTTGCCGCAGTTTGACCATTGATTCCGTTTGTGCTTGCTTTAGCAAACCGGATGCACAGCGGATGCACAGCATTCGTCACCGCGGGCCTGCATGGAGAAGCGACTCTGCGGTGCAAGCCTGGCGCTAAGCAGGCGCCGTGCAACTGCGTACCTAGACGCGAGGTTGTGCTCGAATTAGACCTCTGTCCATCTCCTCACCACCTAGGTACCTAGATACCCATCTGCCTCTACAGCCGCTGCTCTCGGTCAGTAGCGGGCTTGTAGCCAGGGGATCCCTGGCCGGCGTGAGGGACCTGACGCCAAGCCGCTCGGACAGCTTCCCGCGCCGTAGCCGCTACCTGACACGAGCAGTCGGGGATACCTGGACGCTACTTCGGGATTGATGACCTACGCCGTTACAGCGCACATTGGATGAACGTGATGTGCAAGGCGGGGACCAGGGGGGGGGGCCACGGAGAGAGAGGGATACAGGGGCTAGACTTGGCTGTCGCGTGCACGAGTCTCCCTGGGGATAGGAGATATTTGTCGAGGATACTTTTGCAAAGTCTTTCGTAATCATGAGATTTGTAGTACTGGCTACACCTTCTGCCAGCCGCGACCGATGCGGATGCGCCGTTGGTGGTGGTACCCTCCAAGTCTCTCAATTAGTACCACCTGCCCGTCCACCTCCTGGCTCGCCCGTTACTAACCCACCCAGCAAGCCAAACATCGTCCTCCCCCCCCCCCCCCCNNCCCCCCCCCCATCCCTCCTCTCCATCCGCTCCTCGCCGGCCGTCAAAGGGCAACCAATGTCCGCCCGGCTCCCTCGAACGCCCATTGTTGAAGCTGCCCTTTGACCGGTCCAATTTCATGCGCCGGGCCATAAGACATTTTGTTCGCCCATCATGGCTGGCCGTGCTGCTTCTCTTCCTCGCCCGAGCTTGGACACTCCTCGGTCGTCTGATATCCTCCGACAAGACCCTCTGTTGCCGCACCATCAGGCCCACGGCTCCCTCCCGCACATCCCGCACCAACATCGACGCCTCGGCGCCCGCGATAGTGTCCCCAATAGCCCCGACTTGTCGCCCTCGCCGCCCTCGTCACTCGCCGTTTCCGCCACTCGACCCATATCTACTCCTGTCGTCGCGCCCTGCAAGCCCGAACAGCGTTTCGTCAGGCCCCTGTCCGTCGACAGCCCGACTCTGTACGAGTTTGCGTCTCCTGCTCGTCCGCCGCGTCACTTGTACGAGTGAGTCAAGTTCCCCGCTGGCACGTACGAGGGACCCTGTTCCCACGCGCTCGGCCGCGTGTTTCCCTCCGCGCCAAGCACCAGGCGGAAGAGGACATGACTGACCGGAATCCTCGCCTAAAGACCCCCCGTGGCTGCTGACGCGGGAACCACCGACGCTCGCAGTTGCATTCCCGCCGGCCCGGACTCTCACGGCCTGTTGGATGTCCTGTCCGGCTACGACGACCTGATATCCGAGCCGTCGGGCTCATCCTGTGACGGAGACGCGGCCGACGACGTTGACGACGACGTCGTCTCGCTGCAGCACAACCGCAACTTGCTGCCTCCGCCCATGTTCACCTCGAGACCTGTCCCACCGCATCTGACGCTCGACAAGGTCGACACTACCGTAGCCCAGAACCAACACCAACAACAATCCAATCCTGAATCACCATCGCCAGAATCGGCAAGGCACAGCAGACCCCCGCCTAAATCTCCGAGCCAGGCATCCCCATTCACCTCCCTGTTTGGCTGGGGCAACCCGTCGCCGTCCGTCACCGACTTCTCGTCCATCCCATCGCCCGTGTCTCCGACGAGAAGCCGGTCAACAGATGACGCGCTCCGCACAAACAAGTCGTCCCAAGACTCTGATCCAAATGCCGCCGAGGCAGATCCTCTTGACTATTGCGAAGCCTACTTGTCAACGCCGCCCCCCCCATCAGTGCTGCCGTTACCACCACCACCACCACTACCAACCCACGCTTCCTCTTCCATCCAGGTCGAAGAGATGGAGGAGGAGCTCAAGGCCATCAGCTCCGAGCTGGCCGCTTCCATCCGGCGGGAGATGGACCTCGAGGACCTCGTCGACCGGCTACAGGAGCAAGTCAGCAATCCCCAGGCCCCCGGCAAGCGGACCAGCGACTACTTCTCAGACTCGGGCAACAGCTCCGCCAAAGTGAGCGAGTACGAGCAGAGCCGCGAAGAAGTCGACAAGGTCCAGCGACGAGCGGAACAGGAAAAGGCCACGATCCGCCTCGAACTCACCACCAAGCTGCAAGATGAGAGGTCTAAGAGAAGGGTTCTCGATCAGCAGATCAAGGACCTGGCGGAGAAGGCCTCTCAGATTGACCTGGCCCAGATCAACAGCCTCGATGCCAACCACCGCGTTAGGGACCTGGAAAATGCGTGCGAGGACCTGAGGCGCAGGCTGTCCGAGGAGCGCGAGTCCAAGGACAACTTTGGCGACCTCCTCTCCGCCCTCAAGGGCGAGCTGCACGATGCCTGCAACGAGCGGGACAACCTCCGCGACGAGATTGTCCCGCAGCTGCGCGCGCGCGTCGAAGGTCTCGAGTCTGAGGCCGCCGCCTACACGAACCTCACTTATGAATCCACCAAGATGCAACAGCAGCTTCAGTCCCTGCAGAAAGAGAATACTTCACTTCGCGGCTCGTCAGGAGCCATGATTCCCGAGGACCGGAACAGTTTGACGAGGTCAAGCTCCTTGGCGGCCGGCTCATTCCGGCCGCGTGCTCCTCCTGCCTCGGGCGGCCTGGCGAGGTCCGATAGCGTCAAGAACGCCCAAGCCGAATCCCGCGATCAACTGTTCGAGCGCCTCAAGGACGTCGAGGCTCAGCGGGACGCCCTTCACAGCGCGCTCAAGAACCTGCTGGAGAGGCAAGAGTTCCAGAACCGCGAGAATCAAAAGAAGATTGCGGTGCTTGAAGGCGAACGCCGACGCCTCCTGTCCGAGTCGCCCAAGAAGGCCGGCTTCGAACGGGACATTGCCAATCTGCGCACAGAGATCAACGTCCTTCGCCGGCGGGCCGAAGAGGCGCTGGAGCAAAAGTGGCAGGTCGAAAAGGGGCTCGTAGGGCTCAAGATGGACCTCGATAGGGCAGAGGAAGAGATTGCGTCCCTCCGCAGCCTTCTCAAGGAGAACGACATCCTCACCCCGCCGCCCGCCGCGCGGCCGAGCAGCGCTAGCGAGACGCCGGCCGTGCCCGTCACGTCCGAGTCTCTCGAGAGGGCGTATCGTGAGCTGCAAGACGCCTATCGGGAGTCGCTGGCTCGCATCAAGACCCTCGAAGCCGACGGCAGCGGCAGCGGCAGCGACGAGAAGACGCGGCTTGCCGTGCAACGTTTGGAACAGTCGCTCTCCTCTGCCGTCTTGGAGCGCGACGCGGCGAGGCAACAGGCTTCCAGCCTCCGGTCCCAGGTCAGCAGTTTCAACGACATCGAGTCGAGGAGCATCAAGCGGGAGAAGGAGTTGGCGGATGAGCTCAGCGAATCGGCACAGCGCGTCGAGCAGCTGGCGGCCGAGGTCCGGCAGCAGCTGTCCAAGAACTCAGAGCTCCGTGACCGGCTGACCAGCACCGTGGCCAGAGGCGACGCCGAGCGCAAGGCCAACTCGGACCGCATCAGCGGGCTCCAAGAGCGCCTGCACGCCCTCGAGGAGCAGCTGGTGGCCGCCCAGACGGCGTCGGAGGACCGCGTCGGGCGTCACGAAGACGAGATTGCCCATCTGCGCGAATCGCACAACGAACAGCTGCGTCGGCTTAACAACGGCACCGGCCCTGCCAGGGGGTCCAAGACCAAGTCCCACCTGCTGCAGTCCGAGTCTCCCAAGATGTTTGGTCGCTCCGCGCAAGTGATCCCGGCCAAGAGCTTCGAGGATGAGGCGCAGGTCAACGAGCTGCGGGAGCGCGTCACCGAGCTCGAAAAGGCCCTTTCGGACGCCGAGACGGAGATCCAGCAAGTCGTGGCCAAGATGAGCATCGCGCAGATTGAGGTTATGAACCTGCAAGAGGAGCGCGAGGCCGCTATTAGGGAGACTCGGCAGCTCATGAAGGCCATCTCCGAGGAGCAGCTCAACGCGTTCAAGGACCGCTTCCAGACGCTCAACGGCATGGTGAGCTGAAGGGCTCCAAGCTAAATGACAAGAAGAAGGACGAAAGAGAAACAAGGGACTCGAAAATGCTGCATTTAGCGACTGGAGTTTTTTTTTTTTTTTTT
>LAZP02000113.1:0-42515 GCA_001272575.2 Ophiocordyceps unilateralis | reverse complement strand
TACCTACCTAGGTAGGTAGGTGCCTTAGGTAGGTAGTGTAGTAGGTAGAAGGATCGCACGGCGAGCAGCGCTGGCCGAGCGGCATGCGCTGGGTGCATCGCTGCATCGCCGCAGCGGCGCCTCGGCCGCCCTCGTGTTTAGTAGGCGTGTCATCAAGGGGGTGGAGGGAATCGATCAATGGATGGAGTGGAGCGGAAGAAAAGGTAGCGCTGTACGAGAGGGCAGGCGGCCCTCCTGGCCGCGCTCAAGGTTCTCGGTACAGTACTGAGGTATCTAGGGTACTCGGAGCTCGGTGGTGAGTACCTAGGTACTTGGGTAGGTACCTAGGTAGGTAGGTAGATACCTCCTGTCTTTACAGGTCGGGAGACGACTAGAGACGCCTCCAGCTGCTTTGGGCCATCCATCCACCATCTGTAGGCGGCGGTCGGACCGACCGACTGCTGTCCATACCTGCCTACCTGATGTACCTACCTATGTAATTATGTGGATGCTTACCTCCTAGGTAGGTACGTTAGTACCTTCTCGCACGCAGTCCTACCTATTTCCTCGTCGCCTGTCTGGCGGGAGAAAAGAGAGGAGGTCGACAGTGCGTGGTTCAAAGCCACTACAGGGAAGCTCCCTCGGCGCTGTTGGCTCGAGGCCCACAACAGGCTGCCTGCTACGGGCACTACCTCAGTACTACTAGCAGTAACCCAGTAGTGGTACCGCTACCTTAGGTACTTTGTCAGGGTTCGCACCCGTGCTCGCATGACAAATCCCCCTGCTCGGGGTAGGCATGTACCTTAGGTATCTACTTACATGCGAATCGACGTCTAGCCTCAACCCTTTTGCACTCCGACGCCGGACTGTCTAATTCCATCTACTATATATATGCCGCCGTCAGTGTCCTTCTCTCTTCCACTTTTTTTTTTTTAGTACTAGGTTGGTAGGAACTTCGCTAGTCGAATCCTACTGCTCCCGCCCGTCAGGCATGCAAGCAGAGCCCGAAGCAGAGAGTCCGGACTGAGACTCTCTGTGCCGCCCGTCAACCGACGCATAACATGCCAACACCTCTCTAACTACCTCCTCCTTACCCACCTATCGACCTTCTAACACTATAGTACTGCTACCGCCTTACTAACCAACTAACCCCCTGTCAAAGTCTCTCCCGTCTCGACTCTTCACTTCGCCTCTCGATCCCCGTCTCGTCGATGCCCCGTAACTTACACTTCCCTCCCTCGTTCATCATCGATCGATCCATCACCACGCCGTCTCACGTCCCGCTGGCCCCCTCCCGAAATTAGTAGCCTCACCCCCCCCCCCCCCTTTTTCCCCCCCATCCCCCCATCCCCAATCAACACCTGTCTCATACATACATGGGTAGATATGTCCCACTCTTCCCCACACCATCGCTGTTTATCTTTCGGAGGAATGGCGACTGGACGATTGGATCGATTGAAGAATTGCGCACATCTCGTCGTTCCAGGGAGGCAACCAGCAATGGAGATGGAAAGAAATTAAAATTGCCCTCGGAAAAAAAAAAGTAAAGAAAAGAACAGATAAATCATGCGGCTTAGCCAAGGGTCTCCTTGCTTTGGATGTCTGTAGTAGTACTAGCCGTGTCTTCAGCGCAACCGTCGTCTCGCATTGCTGGGCGTCTCATGCCCTTGATTTTATTTTGTTGACTCGTGCGACGATTTTGTTGATTATAATAACATGGTTGCGTTTTGACGCCGTCTGATCGGCGCCCTTTGAGCTAGCCGCAGCAACCCGTTGTCCGTCAGCCGCTGGAATCAACCATCAATCTGACAGCTACGCCTTGCAGCTTGTGCGACAGATGCCACCAACAACCACCAATTGGTACTATAGATAGGTCAGTAAGTAGGTAGAGACGGTAGAGTAGGTAGCCGAATCGCTTCCTCGGTAGTGTAGCCTGTAGAGAAACCGACCAAATCGGCATTTTTCCACGACGCTCCCTCTGCTGCCACACCTAGTATAAGAGTAAAAAATGTGTTTGCCCAGAGGCCTTGATTTGAGCGCCGCCATCTATCGAGACGCAGCGCCGTTTCGCCGATATGGTACAACCCAACTCATACATCCCAAGTTTCTCCTTACATCTACGTCGCCCGGGCCCTGTCCCAGCCTCCCTGGCCCAACTCTGCCGGCGTGCCTTTTTTAATCTTCGCTGTCGTCGGCTGAATACAATAAGAATCGGAACAGAAAAAAGTCACACAAGAAAAAAAGAGAGAGAAAAAGAAACAGATGGACGTCAGTGGTGGTGATGGCCAAATTGCGTCAGTAGCGGCAGAAACATGCCGGCGACCGTGGCCAGCGTCTCGCGCATCTGCGGCCCCCTTGGCTTGCGCGGATAGACAGAAGTGCCGTCGGCGTAGCCATTGGCGCCGGAGCCGTGATCGTGATGATGCGATGCTCCGTCCTCCTGCATCGCATGCATGGCCACGTACCTGTTGCGAACGCGTCCCGTTAGCCGGCGTCCTATAAACCAGACTGGCTCTTGAACTCACAAAAAAGTCCCCCCGGAGAAAAGTAGCAACATGCCGGTCCACCAATGCCCGCCGTCGCCTTCGAGGTGGCCGCCGCCGAGCAGCTTGATTAAGAGCCATGTTGCCACCGCACCGGCCGGCGCGGCGAGGCTGAAGATGATGAGGTGACCGCGCGCCGCCCGCTTCGACAGCCCCAGCCGGAGGAGTACCGACGTCAGCCCAAAGGCGGCGGGCGCCTTGTGAATCATAATGGCAATGAAGATGACGAGCCCGAGATTGACGTCTGAAGTGGCCGAGGACGCCCCCATGGCGATGCCGTCGGCCATGGCGTGGATCACCAATCCCACCGTCGTCGCCAGGCTGCGAGCTCGTCGGGGGGTCGGCGTCAAGGAGCCGAGGAAACTGTCAGCCTCTTCGTCGGCCGCCGCACCGTCGACGCTTAGGTTATCCAGGCTCATGTGCGTTGTTGAAGGGGCCGAGTGGAAAGTATCCGTCGCGTGCCTGGGAAGCCTGTCGATGAGGAACATGAGGACGAAGCCCAAAATCATGGAGAAGCCGACTTCAAATGACGGGATCTCGGCGTGGCACTCCTCTTCATGCGAGCTCTCTCGTTGCTCCTGCTTGCTTGTCGTCTGTATCTCGGGAACGATTCGATCGGGGCGGTTGGCGGGAGCGAGCGGTTCGGTCGGGTTGTCTCGCGCCACTAGTATGGGCTCAGCAGTATGGAACGTCTCCATGGCTAATGCCCAGGGAGCCCTTTGCGCCAAGCTCCTCACTCGGTGGTGATGCGACGACGGAAACGTGGACGTGGCGGCCGCCTCGATTCCCTCGGGTATTATGATCATGAGTGAGGTGCCGACGAGGACGCCGACGCCGATGCTAGAGATGAGGCGTAGCTGCGATTGCGAAAGCGTCATGGAAAGCGGTAAAGCTCCCGCGAGAAATGAGCTGCGGCAGACGTCAGCTCCCCAAACTGGCAGCTCCGAGGAATCACGATGCCTACGCCAAGGCCATGACCACCTGTACGACGCCGTCAGTCGAGGCAAAAGGGGGGGGGGGGGGGTGCAGGAGCTGGATGGCGAGCAGACTGACGCATAGTGCGAGGAGTAGAATGATGCCAGCCATGCTGGGCAGCTGTAGGCTGGCAAGGGCCCAGCGCTGCAGCACTGAAGTGTTGAAGCTACGGTGAGCGGCTCGGCTACAGACGCGTCATGGCCGCTGGCGGAGCTTTGTTTTCCCTTGTTCCACGATCAAGAGGATGCGATCTTCGATGAGCTTGGCGTCGGTCTCTGCTCTCCAACTTGCGTATCTCGTTGCCTCAGGAGGGTAGCTAAAGGGGTGGGGGGGGGGGGAGGGAGGCGTCGTCGTCTGAGATGCAGCAATCGTAAACTGTTGACAAAACCCACGGCTCCCGCTCCCAGTACTAACAATGCAACCTAGGGAGGTACCTATCAGGTGTAGGTGCCTAATCAAGGGTGCCCGTGGAGCGGGAAAATGTATCACGTGAGAAGGAAATGACTAGGTACCTATATATGTATGTACATAGGCACACATGAGCCAATCGGGGTAAGTCGCAAACACGAAGCCTCCTTGATGTAAACATTAGACAACCCGCCTTCACGGGAATTCTCATTGACGAGAAATCTTTAGCCAGCAAGTTATCCAGCATCTACGCTCAGAGTGATTTTGCTGCAAAGTACTCACAATTGCCCCGTTACCACCAGGCCATCCCATCTACACCCCCCTACTAAGCCTTCCCAAGATTTCGTTAACTTCGCAAGCTTCAAATGGTCCGACCCCGACGGTCATTTCAGCCAAGTGAAGCTGCTGTCGTCCAGAGCAGTCTTACACCATACCACACGCCAATGGCTTCGTCGACGGCATAATCCGGGCCTTCAATTGGGACCTTCACTTTGTCGTCCGACCCGACGACGTTTGGCTCGCCATTCTCTTACAATTCAGCAATAATGTCAACGGCAACGCGGAAACCCTGCGACACCTCTTCGTGGCGCAAGAGGGTAAAAAGGAGCTCGTCTCGAGTTTTCGTGCCAGAAGATTTCTCGTAAATAGGTATGGGCGCGCCAACGAAAGGCTTTTACTTGGTTGATTTACCAGAGCGTTGTTGGTGAAACCCCCCGGGCATAAACGCTTCCCTCCTTCTCCACATCTACCGATTATGATGCGTCCGTTGCTTGCCTGGCCATTATGGGTACGCTCAAGCAGTACTTTCGAGTATAAATACCCCTTCGGTGGTGGTTTGCCTTCGGTCACCCTGTTGGGAAAGCGGTCTGATTGGGAAAACATCCACAATAGAATGGACAAGCTCGCCGAGTATGGTGCGGAACCGGCACATTGGGCAGAATCGCTACGCCCTGTTGTGAGGAACGATCTTGATCTTTGACGAGCCCGATTTCACGGCAGTCTAGAACTTCCGACTACAGGTTGCTCATGAGGAAGGCAGCGCAGGTTTCGGCTATGGAATCGAGACTCTTTCCGGTTGGATCACGGCCTTTACGTAGTAGGTCGTAGTGACGGATAAAGAGATCAGATTGGCAAATAGGCCGGGCATGACTAGCACCGACAGGAGACGTTTGACTCTCGATCCCTACAGTCATGACAACCGCGGTACAGAGCAGCCCTTGCTTGATGAGTTGTGAAAGGGCTAACGAATCTTCCGGGCGTCGCAGGAGGCTATATACATTTGGACTACGCATATATATACAAGTAGGTAGGTCGATAGATAGGGAGATGGCGTTTAAAGCCGCCTCGAACAAACCAGGGCATATATACGAAGACATAGTCATATACACTGACATACGCTACCTACGCAGGCAGTTTGCCTAATGTCTAACAGCGTCTGCAAATGTCAACTCGGAAGGCACAGCTACTTGAGGGTATAGCATATCACAAGTGCTGGCGCTGAGTTATAGTTACGAGGTTTAACATTTCTTCAGCAGCAGGGTGTCGGGTAGCCGAGAGGCGGTGGATTGGATTACGTACGCGAGGCTTTCCACCAGCCTCGTTTACTCTATCTAAAGCAACCTCGCGCCTCGCATCAACCATCAGCGACAATCATCAAACATAATTCTACGCTAAACATCGACGGCCTCTGCCCTTTTCTTGGCACCGCCCGCCACGAGAAAACCTGCCTGCCATGAGCGACCTGCCCCCGTCACCGAAAAGGCGCCACATTCTCTCATCCATCAACCCGAGTCGGCCCAGGCGGCAGAGCAGCGACAAGTCGTGGCTCAAGGGCGAGCGACGCCCGTCGATCGAGTCCGAGGCCGCGGGCCCACAAGCAGTCAATACGGAGAAAGAAGACGTTCCAGACCGGCTGCGACCGAGGCCTACCCGTATCAGGCTAAAAAAGCATGTACGGCGGCACCGATCCCGTGAACCGCCTCACTCGCCAACCAGTCATGACGAGCAGGGAACTTCTCCGCAGCCGACGGTGGGCCCTCGTCACCGGCGGCGGCGACACCGGCGACACCGGCACCGCTCGTCGTCGCCGAGCGCCCATGACATTCCCGGCCCTCCGCCGCTAGACCCCGACGCGGCGTTCCGAGAGTCCCTATTCGACGCCATGGCCGACGACGAGGCGGCATCCTACTGGGAGGGCGTCTACGGCCAGCCGATTCACGTCTATTCCAACGAAAAGGTCGGCCCGCAAGGCGAGCTGGAGCGCATGACGGATGACGAGTACGCGGCGTACGTGCGGCAAAAGATGTACGAGAAGACGCACGCAGGCATGCTCGAGGAGAAGGCTCGCGTCGAGGGGCGGCTGAAGGAAAAAGAAAGAGAAGCGCGCGAGAGGCGCAGGCAGCGCAAGGAATCGGCACGTCACAGCCAGAAGCTCCAAGAGGAAATGGAGCGGAGCTTGCGGCGAGGCGAGGCGCGGCGACAGCGCAAGGCCTGGACCAGACTCTGGACCGACTACGTCGACGCCTGGGCGACGTGGGACGGCGACGTGGCGAAACTGCCGTGGCCGATGGAGGAGCCGAAACGGAGAGACATCAACGAGGCCGACGTACGCGCCTTTTTCGTCCTCGGAATGGACCTGGAGGCGATCGGCACCCGGGTCTTTGCCGCCCGGCTCAAAGAGGAGCGGGTCCGATGGCATCCGGACAAAGTGCAGCAACGTCTCGGCGGACGAGTGGACAGCGACGTCATGAGGGACGTGACGGCCGTTTTCCAAATCATCGACGGCATTTGGGGCGAGATGCGGGACAAGCAGGCGGAGACGGACATGACACGACACTGACAGGAAAGACTATGTCGACATTGTAATTCTAGCCACGGGATAGGATCGCTAAGTAGGTCCCTGAAGAAGAAGAAAAAACGCGCCATATCTGCAAACCGGTTTTCCCTATGCCGAGCCATGATGATGGCGGTTGACCTCATGGTCGGTAACACGACAGCAACTGCCGGACACGACGTCTCTGTGCGACGGTCGTGGCACATGCGTCGTAACATGGCATCGTCTCGGCCACATTCTGCCTCCCCCCCCCCCCTCTCTTCGCCGTCCAACCGGCTCCAAGACCGGGGGAAGACTAGGGATGCCATCACGAAGCAGCCAAGACGACGGCCGCCACGGAACCGGCAAGAAAAGCCTTGACGACGGCGGGCCTCAGAGACGGCGGCGCGGCAGCACTAGTGGAAGAAGCAGCGGAAGCGGAGCTGGAGCCCGTAGCGCGAGCCAAACCAGTCAAACTGGAAGCCCTGGCACCGACCTCACTGGTAAGGCTAGCCAAGTCTGTATTCAGACTCGAGGCACGAGCGGTAGCGGCGCTGCGAAGGTCAGAGGCGCGAGAGGCGATTTCGCTAGCCTCGTTGGAACGCGCTCCGTCGATGGCGCCCACGGCCGTCGACGCCGCGCCGTTGAAGAAAGTTCCTGCGCGGGATAGGGCGCCGCCGATGTCGCTCAGCACATCTGGTTGCGCGTTGGGTGTCGCCTTGCGAAAGAAAGTTAAGTGGTTTGTTGGTGAGAGGAAGGGGGAAAGGGGAAGAGGAGAAGGGGGGGAAATTTTGCTTTACCTGGATGGTGGAGGCGGCGACGATGAGGATGAGAGGTGAGAGCTTCATTTTGAGTGAAGAATGAAGGGTGTGTATAATCAAGGTGTGGAATGATAGCTTTATGAAGAGGTCGTAAGAGTGACGAGACAGCAGCTCGTCAAGATCCGATGATACGAAGATTTCTTTCAACCGGTGAATAAAAAGATTCCCAACCAGAAGAAGCTTTTTTACACGTCAGACGAGAGAGAGAGAGAGAGAGGAAGCTAGCAAGAGCCATCAACAAAAAGACGAGATCAACCCAACATCTCTCTCGTGCAGCAACCTCCTCTTCTCTTATACCCAAACAAAACCCCCGCCCCCCACCGCCGAACCCTCATGCCTCGATGGCAGTGCGACAAAGTCGGACCCATGCACCACCACCACCACCAGCATCCCCCCTCCCCCCTCTCCTTCCCCCCCGCCGCATTGTCGTTACTGTGGCGTCGACTGTCTCACGAAGCGAGCTCAAAGGGGCAAAAAAAATTTAAAAATAAATAAAAAAATCCTTGCTCAAGTCATCCATCAAGGGTGGGTGGGGGAGGGCCGGAAGGGGGCCGCGCGTCAGACCCCAAAGGCAGAGAAGGGGTTTTTTTTTTCTTCCTTTTCTACCGTGGTAAGATGCAGGTTGATATGCTATATTGAAAATTTTACGGACTTGTTTATATTTACGTAGATCGTATAGATGGGTCCGTGGATAAGACGGATCGGAGTGAAACAGAACAGAATAGAACAGAACAGAACGCGTACGACGCCCTCTCCGTCATCGTGACCAAAACCTCTTCCTGTCCTCCTTCACATCGCACTTGTAATCGGAGCGCTGAAATGGAAAAAAAAAAATTCTGTGAAACAATTTATAGGAAGATAAAAATAAAAATAAAGCCACAGCCTCCTCGCCTCCGCCACCCCACGCAAAGATCTGAGACGAGACAGTTGAGGCTGAGCTCTTCTTCTTCTTCTTCTTCCTCTTCGTCTTCGTCTTTTATGTACCAAGTTTCTCTATTCTTCGACCGCTGCGCCACGGCATGACGTCTAAGCCCCCACTCTGCGTCATCACCTCCACGTCGCCCCCCCTCGGCCCCACAGTCCCGAAAGCCGGGCCCCGCTCCGCCGTTCGGCAGACTACACCTCGCGGTAGGGCGAGATGCCCTTCTTCAGCTCGGCCACGATCTCGGCCGCCTCTTCACCGCTGCGGGCCTCGAAATCGTACCGCTTGCTCTCCGTCGCCTTGTAGATGACGAGCTGGATGAATAGATATCGTCAGCAGCAACCCACCACCACCACCACCACCAACACCAACACCCGCCCGATTCAGACATACCTTGACGTTGGTCGGGTGCTTTCGCGGAACCTTGCACCCGATGACGTTGCTAAAGTGCACCGTCGTCGTCTTCCCTCCGCCCCCGTCGTGTACAGCCCTGCCTCCCGATGCCGGTACAATGTGGATGTACTCGCCCTCGATGGCCAGGATCCGCTCGCTCATGCCCACCAGCCTCATCGGTTGCTTCCGCCACACCGTATACCGCTTGTTGCTGGAAGCCTCCTGCGCCAGCGGATGAGGGCCCGCCATGAGCCCCTTCTTACCGCCCTTCTTCTGCTGCTCCCCGCTGTCCGCCAGCACCATCGCCTTGGGCGACGAGCTGCTCGGCGAGCCCGTCATGCTCAGCGGACCGTCCGTCGCGAACCGTCGCCGGTACAGCTCCAGGTCCGACACGTGTCCGATCGACGACACCGGTCGGTCCATCATCACCACCGCCCCGGACCCGGGCAGCTTCAGCACGTAGTTGGCCTTGTCCAGTTGACGCTTGCGGCACACCAGGTCCAACACCTCGGCCAGGTACGTTGCCGTCGTCACGTCCACCGTCACCAGCTGCCCGGCCGCCATGTCGGCCGACATGATGTGAATACGCAGGAGCTTCTGTTGTCCGCGCGTCATGCTGGGAGCCGTCGCAGGAGCCTGCGGCGCGTCCGCCAACGACGTGTTGGGCCGGTAGGTCGTCGTCACGATGGGGTTCGGCCGCGCCACTAGTTGTTGTTGTTGTGGTTGCTGCTGCGAAGCTTGCTGTTGAGGCTGTAGTGGTAATTGTTGTTGTTGTTGATGTTGTATTTGCGGCTGCTGCTGCTGCTCCGCCTCCTCTCCCTGTCCCTGTCCCTGTCCCCCTCCCCCTCCACCTCCCGCCTCCTCCTGCGGCGTCAACGTCTTATTCTCCTCATACTCTTCCGCCGTAGCCGGCACCAGCGCAAAATCGTCCGTGACCGTCGAGTTGGACCGCATCCTGCCGCCTCCGCGCGCGCCGGCGTTATTGGCCGTCGTGAAAGCCGCCAGCTGCTTGGTCCTCTCAAAGGCCGGGAAGTCATCGTCGACCTCGCCGCCCTCCTCCACCATTCGCAGCGTCCACCAGTTGATGTTGCGCTTCTCCGTCGCCACCGCCGGCTCACGCCTCTCCTCGTTATAGCGGTACAGGCTCAGCCCGATCAGGTCGGCCACCGTCACCGTTCGTTCCGCGCTCTGGCCGTCGTGGACTCGCGGCCGGATGAGCACCTCGTACGGCTTGTCCGGCGTGCTCGAGAACGGGGCGTAGATGCGTATGTTGAAGGAGCCCTGCGTGCCCTGGCCGCTAAAGTGGGCAAACTGCTGGAAGGGCACTGAGGCCTTGTGCTGCTTTGCCCGTAGCGCCGCCGACAGCAGGCTCTGGGGCTGGGCCACGCTCGGCGGCCGGATCGTGCTCATGGGCCGTGGCGGTGGAAGCGCCTCCAGCATCACGGGCTTGGCGGGCGGCGCGTGCGACTTGCGGATCGTCGACTGCCTCGTAAAGTTCCTCGGGGGCGTGCCCACCACAGGCTGCGTCGGTGAGCCTTTGATGACGTTTTCCATGCCGTCGAGGATCGAGGCCGAGTCGATGCTCTCGACGTAATCGCCCGATAGATCCGACGCCTCGTCGGAATCATCGTCGTCATCGTCGTCGTCGTCGTCGTCGTCGTCGTCGTCGTCGTCGTCATCATCATCATCATCGTCGTCGTCCTCTTCAACGCGCCGTTCCATGCCTGGTGAAGGCTCCTCGTTGATGCTCTCCTGCAGCCGCACGGTTCGCGCAGCCGCCCGGGCCGTCTCGCGATGTAAGTGAGCGGCCGGCAGATCGAATTCGTTATCCGACGAGACCTCGCTGCTGGTGACAGTATCGCGACGCAGTCTCTCCCTCGTCGTCTCCAAAGCCGACTGCGAGCCTCGACGCGGCGTCCGCGGCGACGGCTGTCGTTTCAGCTGCGACGTCTGGATGGGCGACGAGCCGGCGCGTGGCCGCACGGGCATCTTGGAGAACTTGATCTGTTGGCCGGCGCGATGCTCGCTGTCGTCCTCGCTGTCATCGCTAAAGTCGCTACTGTCGTCCTCCATCATCTGCTCGCGCCGCCTGCGCCTCTTGGTCGCCATGCCGGGGCCAGCGGTATCGGCACCGCCACCGGTGAGCATACCGCCGTCATCCTCGGCGTCTTCGAGCGTCAAGCCGGCCTGGCGAGGAGCCTGGAAGTACTCTGACGCGATGGCCGTCGGAATCGGCGGCGAGTGCGTGCGCTTGGCGTGCGACGAACTGGGCCGCCACCCTGCCGCCTTAAAAGGGACCGAGTTGAGAAGCGCCTCATCGACGGTGATGAGACGCTCGCCGACGCCGTCTGCGATTTCATCGAGGTAACTCGTCCGGAGCTGGTATGAAACGAGCCTATGAATCATCAGTAGCAGTCCTTCCTGATCAAGGGAGGCCCGTACTCGTCTAGTTGAAGAATGGACATGGCGGTTTGCTTATCTTTGGCGTCATGCCAGACGCCTGCAAAAGCGACGAGACTTCCAAAAGGGGCTGTCAAGAGCGGTGGGAGGAGAGATGAGAGGGCACTGATCAGGGCCTCTTGTCCTTATCTTTTCCTTTTCTTTTCTTCCAAGTCCCATGCTTGGAGGAGGCATGAAGGAAGTGAGGGAGGGAAGGAAGCACGTGACATCAGGCATGTTAGTCAGGCACCGACAACATCTACAATACGAATACGACAAGGCTGAGCAGCTGTCACTCCCCTCCATCACCGCTTATCAACCTCGCGAGAGTCCCTGCCATCGTCACCATGGCTTTAGTCGACTACTCCGAGTCGGAAGCCTCAGACTCCGATTGCGAACGGCCCGCGACCCGTCCTGTCCACAAGAAGCGCGTCATCGACCATCGGGGTAAAATCATCGTCAACCTTCCACCTCCCTCCTCCTCCTCCTCCTCCTCCTCGAGAGACCACCAGCAACAGCAGCCGTCGTCGTCGTCGTCGTCGTCGTCGTCGCTGCCGCCGCCGCCCGAAAAAGGGACTCGCACCTCCGCAGCCGGACTCTTCTCCGGCTTCAATTCGTTTCTCCCGCCGCCCAAGAAGACGGCCGCGCAGCCTCGCTCAGGGTCGGCCGTCGTCCTCAAGACAAGTGTTGAGCCGGGCTTCGACCGTGGGAACGATGCTTCCACTCCGGCTATTTTCTCTGAAGCGTCTGCATGGACGGCGACCCAAGAGCATGAGGGGAAGAAGCCTTCTCAGGCCGAGCCCGTCGGGAAGCCCACCATGTTCAAGCCGCTTTCGGTCGCGAGAGGCACAAACAAGAAGAAGGCATCTGCAGCCGCAAGCATCGTGAAGCCGACCAAGGACTCCATGCCGCCGCCACCTGCTCCGTCCGCAGCTCAAACTCGGAAGAAGCAGCCCCTTTTCTCCCTACACGCCGACGAGGAAGCCTCGGAGCCGACGACAGCGGCCAGCGCCGACGAATACAGCACCGCCCCTGTCTTCGACACCGGCCCAGCCTCAGACGATGATGCTCGCGCGACGCCAGTCCAAGCCCATCATCATCGTCTCGACACCATCGCCGATGACCTCAACCTTACCGCCGCCGCCAGACGCGAGCTCTTCGGCCGCCACGCCTCCGTGACCGCCGCCCAGCCTGTCCTTGACTTCAACATGGACCACGAGTACCAGCACAACGAGCAGATCCGTGCCGCCGGCGACCAGCAGATCCATAACCCCGTCCGCGCCATCCAGGGCGGCAAGCACAACCTGCGCCAGCTCGTCCACAACGTCCAGAGCCAGCGCGAGGCCCTCGAGGACAGCTTCGCCCAGGGTAAGTCGAATCGCAAGGACGCTTCCAGCCGCTACGGCTGGAGGTGATGATGCCTTCTGAAGCTGCGAAGACGGCCATTCCAGCCCCCCCGTTCCCTCCCGGTCCGACCTTTCAGAAAGCATATCATGACCGGAGGTTGGTAGCCCAGGCAATGACAACACCTCAATCACTAGTCCGCGCCATGCAATAGGTATCGATTCTCGCATCAGTGCATCTGCGCCCCAATATGTAGGGATCAGTCCATCCGCAGACACCGTCATAAGAGAGCTAGCATAAGCCGGCCGTCGTCATCACGAACCCTCCGTCATTTTGTAGTCTCAATTTTTTTTTTTTTGCCCACCGTTACCGTCCCTTTCTATATCTTTCGGGCCGCGTCAGACGCGCGCCCTCCTCCAAGAACGAGCTGCCTGAGATCCCCCCCTCGCACATCATCCCCTCAACCTCCACTGTCAACCTTCGCCCATCATTCTTCTCGTTCCGAGAGACTTGTCAGTATCGTTCACTCGCAAATTGCCTGATGGTAAACAGAATGAGGGCCAAAAAATGGGAAGCAAGAAAGGAAAAGGCCAATGGCTGAGCGACGTATCCGCAGAGAGGCGAGGTTTGAGGGGATCCAAAAACATAGGCCCGCCCGCACACAGACACAGACACACACATGACCCCTAGACGCCTGGCTAAAAGCAATCTCTCCGGGCCCTCTCCTCTCCGTGTGCGCTTAGCTGTGAAATCGTCGTAACATCGTTTCAGATCAGGTCTGTGTCGTGCAGCTCGTTCATCGTCTGTACGGGGACGCCTATGTTGGCATCCATCGGCTCCGACGATGCGCACGAATCGTCCCAGTCTGATCCCCAAGTCAGCTCCCAATCCAGAGAAGCGTCGGCTTCCTGTCGCTCACCAGACGCGTCGTCCTCCACCTCATCCACCATCAGTCGCCGCAGCGGGTCCATGATCTCTGCTTCGCCTATTAGCCTCTGTTGGCGACACCCAGGGGATTTGCCACTTACCGCCTTGAATCTCGGTAAACTCAATGTCGTCCACTGACAGGCTTCCGTCCGACCCGCCGTCGAAGCCGGGAGCACACTTGCTCACTACCCGCAAGATGCTCCACGCCGCGTCACGCTCAATCCTGCTTCGTCGTTTGACGTGCGTGTCGCGCAGGTACTTGAGACATGCGAGTCCCAGCTTCCGAATCACCTTCTCCAACCGATCCTTGCTGGCGATGGCCTCCTTGGACGCTGCCGGCTGAAAGAGCTCGTTGTCGAGTAGCAGCTCGGCCTCGCGCCTCGTGTGGGCGTCGGGATACACCAGTAGGTGCGGTCCCCATTCGGGGATAGCGGCAATGCTGCTCCGGCGTCGCAATCGCGCCAGCTGTTTGTCGGGCTTCTCTGAAACCAGGGCCACCTTGACCAAGTTTAGGAAGGCAATCCCCTCTGTGTTCTGCAGGCCCCTAGCCTGTTCGGCAACGTGCAACATCATCGCATTCACGCGCTCTGCCGACTGGCTGCACTCGACATATCTTCCAGCGGCCCGGAGGAAGGCGTCCATCGGCTGCGTCGAGAGCTCGCCTTGGATACACCGCCTCAAGGCGTTGAACATTCTGATGTCCATGTGATCTCCGGTAGAGAGCAGCCGCGTCAAAATGTCGTCTGTGGTGTCCCAGGCCTGGTCGATGGACACAAGCTTTTCCACGAACAAACTGGCCGAGGGTTGCTCCGGGTACTGATGAATCATATGCACCTCGTCCGACGTCCATGGAAACGGGACTTCAAGCCCCAGGCGATCCGTCGCCTGCTCGATAATAACTTCGGAGCCGAGGACCGGATAGAGATTTGCTAGCAGGTAGTCTATGAGCGACAGAATCGCAGCATACGACGGTGGCCGCGTGTTGACCCTCCGTAGCACGTTGTTGAGCATGCGGGCATAGTTTGGCGCCAGGTCCATGACCGTGTCAGCTGCCACGATGCGCAACAGCTTGCTCAGATATTCTTCACATAGGAGGAGCCCGACCTCCCGGTCTCCAAGCTTGGCAAACGCCAGGATCGTGCCAAAGTACTCATCCCACGAGCGGAGATGGATTTGGAAGAAGCCCCAGAGATAGTTGAAGAGCACGACGGCGCCTTCCATGACTGAGTGCTCCGAGTCGACTTCGAGATCGCCATATTCGTCGCTGGCGTTCTCGGAGCTGTCGATGACCGGGCTGTCACGCTGGTAGAGGTGAGGCAACCTCTCGGCAATCGTCCTCACAGCGCGTATGAAAACGTCTCCTGCGAATGCCCGCACTTGTTGCTCCGGATGCCGCTGGACAAGAGTGCGGAAAGCGGCGTGGCGCGAGTCAAAATAGTTGTAGAGTGCCAACGCGCACCTGGGGCAATTGGTCGCCGCCGCCCTGAGAATGTTCGAAAAGGTCCCGAACGAGGGCGAGTCCTTTGTTCGGGTGATGATCTGGTCCAGGTGCGAAATGGCCATCTCCATGGCCACGTTTTGCAGGTCGTGACTCGCTTCGCCTGCTTCGGCCGCTACAGAGCCATCGTCCGCTGGTCTCTCGTCGAGGAACCTGGCTCGCGTAATGCAGTTTTGCACGAAAATCGCATGTCCCGGGTCAAAGAGACAGTGTCGCCGAAGAATGACTGTGTTTTCGCTCGCGATGCGCTCCCTCATTCGTGGTGGCATATCGACCTGTAGCGGGGAGGTAAGCTGCTGCGCCACCATCGCTTCTTGTTCAGCCTTCAGCGACGACACGCGCTGATAGAAGAGCATGTAGGCGCTGTAACTCTTGTCGTACATGATTCCGTTCGTTTCGTAAACCGGGCGGTTGTCAGGCCCACCAAACGTGGAGCTTGCCATGAGGCTGGGATCCCACGGCGTCACCACGTCGTCGTTGAACTCGACCCAGCTCTCCTTGCCGGCAGAAGAAGGACGTTCCTTGATGTACGAGTAGTAGTGACCCGACTCAGCAGTGCCGGAGTGAACCAGGATCCCGACAAGCTCGAAAAGGTCCTCTTCCGCCGCAGAGCTCGCCTCACCCAGATGCTCTATTGTGTAAGGTCGCAGGTCGATCGTCGACGAGAAGGAGAAGTAGTCGTTGATCTTGCTCCGTTGTAGGGTCCGCAGGTTGAAGTCGAACCGCTTCAAGTGGAATATGACGTTGTCCGGCACATCCTTGAGGCAGGCCCTGTCTCCCGTCAGCAGAGGCCAGGCGGTTTCAACTTTGTGGGAAAATACCTCTTCACGGCGTCAACGTGGCGGTCACACGTCGAACACTTGTACTTGTTATCTGCCAAATGGTCAGCGAGCATAGATATCAAGAAAGAGACAAAAGCGGCAACTTACCACCCTCCATGATCTCTCCATCGACATACGCCTGCAAGCTCTCTTGCAGGGTGCTCTTCCCTTTGATATCGCACTGGATGGCAGCAAAGGGCTCGAGCCGCTCGGATATGTGTTCGCATTCATTCGACTTGACTTGCTGGACAAGCTGGCCGCCGTAGAACGAGCGGAGGATTCGCTTATCCTCTGATTGGAGTAGCTCCCCCTCCCATCTGTCAAAGAGCAAGCTGTAGAACTCGTCTACATCCATCTGGTTGTGGATGTCGATTACGGTGTCCTCGTAAGTCTTGATGGAGCCGACGAGCTCTGAAGGATCGACAAATCGACGGTAACTCTCCTGCATAAAACCAAACACTCTTTGGGTGTGGAATAGTAGCTGCTCTGGGCCATCTGGGCCTCGAGAAGGCGCACTCAGCATAAAACGACGGAATCCCGTGTTCATGTACAGTTGCGTGAGGAGAGAGTTGAGATAGCAAGTGTTGGAGAGGTTGCGCAGACCGACATAGCCGCAAGAAGAGCGCATCGCCTTGGAGCGCTCGAACTGGAAAGGGAGGTCGTATCGGTAAGGGTCGTCTGGCCCATCGCAGTCAGAACACGGGGACTCTTGTCGAGATGGCCGATACCCACCACAGTCGTCGGAGTAGAACGGCACTAGGTCGTTGAGCAGCTGTAAGAGCTGCTCGAACTGGCGGCCATCATGTTTGACGATACGGGTGACGATGTCGTACAGCTTTGCTCGCGTCTCCGAGTTCAGAACGACACGGGGCACCGAAGTCGCTCCATCGGTGAAGTCGCGTGGGAAGAGGTGTCGCCACATGAGCTTATGGGCCAAATCCCTGAGCGCGGCAACAGTCAGCAATTCACACGCACGATGGCTGGAGTCCCATTCGACTTACTTGGGCAGTGTTGTCGATGCCAGCAATGAGGCATCGATCTGCAGGCACAGGTGCATTGCCGAAGCTAGGCCGCCAACCACGGGGTCGTAAGGCGATTGCTGGCTCACATCCTATAAGTTCACTACCGTCAGCAAAAAAACGTACTTGAAAGCGTCGCGGTTTGACAGTACTTGCCTCTGTCGAAGAGTGCTGCAGCAAGAGGCTACTCATGTGACCCATCAGCTGGTCAAGCTGCATCTGCCTGGGAAGCGCCGTCGACATGAGGGATATCAGTATCTTGAGCAAATTGAAGAACTCTTCACACTGCACCGGAAGCCGGACAGCCTCGGGGAGAAGATCTGAGACGATGGGCCAGAGGTATCTCGCAAGGGCAAACGGCTCTCCAACCTCAGTCACGGGAGCCTCGGGCGTTCTCAATTGCCATGCTTGCCCTTGGGCCTCGATGGAAACTTCAATCAGTTGCGTGGCGGCCGACCTCACCGCCCTGCGGGGATCCAACAGGACTAGCTTCTGAAGGAGATTGCGAAAGACATCACCTTGCGTGACCTTTATCCAAAAGTTGGCGTTGAGGTTGCTGACAAGCAAGATCGCGTTGCAGGTACTTGAAATGAGCGGCAAAGCTTCGTCATGCGCATGGTCCAGAGCGTTGCCGAGTATCTCAACAAAGCGTTCCGGGACGGGCGCGGCGATGCGGCCGGCGACAAGCCACGTCTTGGAACAGTAGACTCCTTGCGTGCCAAAGTCAGTCAAGCTTCGCGGGGAACCCGAGCGCGAGCTCATACCCGAGACCAGTGCGACGAATTTCTGCATCAAGGCGCTTGCCAGCCTGATCTGTAGCCGATCCGTGGTCCCTTCCAGCACGCTCGGGTCAGACAAGGCCTGCACGACGAGATGCAGAGCCCTCCTTAGAGCCTCTTCGTGTGAAGACGTTGGCGAGGCGGAAGCCAGACTGCTGCCTGTCGCGGCACCAGAGGCGGCGTCGACGTACTCGGCCAGTGCGTGGAGAGCATAGAGCGACCTGAATGGCTGCCCCGAGAGGAAGAGATCCTTGTAAGAGGTCGAGTCCGTATCAAAACGCGACATGATGTAGCCGTCTGCGGGTAGCTTCACGACGAAGTCGTAGATCTGCGACGCCTGTCAGAAACGGTCTTTGTCACGCAGCGAAACACGATAACTCAACTCACCTGCTCTGCCGTCTTGTCGTCCATGCCCAAGTATTCCCAAAGCTCGGGGAAGTGAGCCAATATCTCGACCTCGAGCGGCAACGAGCCCGGCTTTATCCGGCTCGGAGAAGCCGAGTAGTTTTCTTCTCGCTTGACCAGGATGAAGCCATCCTGAATGTCCAAGTCTTGCAGAGATCTGCAAATGTCCCTCTTTGTCGGAAGAAGCTGGTGGCCGCGATAGTAAACCCGATAATTGTCGAACCCGGTCTCTGCCTTGATGGTTGCGAGAAGTGAGGAGACTGTATTCAGCCTTCCGATCTTCAGAGGCATGATGTCCGTCTCTCTTCCGATGTCGAAGGATTGGTATTTCAGTTGGGCCGAGTCGCCCCGGATCTGCTCTGGCAGCCCAGACATGAACGACCTAAGATCAGCCACGGCATAAATCGGCTTCGTCTGATACTTCTCCAAGAAGAATCTGAGTAGCTGCAGGGAACGGGCGAAGATGAGCTCCTGCTGCCTCATCTCCTCATTGGACGCGACGATGACCATCGGTTCGTCATCGCCACTGGTGGATTCCCCGCCGAACTGCTTGAGCCGAGTTGCCGTCTCTTTCAACTGACGTAGGCAGCGGACCACCAGGGCAAGATGAACCTGTCTCGCTCGATGTAGTGGATACGACCCAATGGCATTGCTTTCCAGATAAATCTCGACGGCGAGGATGGAGATGGCCTGCCCAACGAGGAGCGGGTCCGCGGCTTCAAGAATGATTCTCCACAACTGTTCGATACCGCTGCGGGCGATGGTCGCCGCATCGTCGAAGACGAACTCCCGACTTTCCTCGACGAAGAATTGGACCAGGCGCTCCTTGACGAACTCGAGCGTCCCCTCGCAGAAGTAAGCCGCTGAGAGCTTTGGCAGGTGCTCTGAGAAGCAGGTCTGCAGGAACGGATTCGGGGAGGATGCCTTTCGAGCAACACTCGAGATGACATGCCAGCCCGCCTTTCTGTCGTCGAGGCAGGTCGACCGTGGCCCGACCAAGGCGTCCCAAAGCCTTTTGCCGAGTTCGTTGTTGATTGCCGCGGGCTGGAGCTGGATGAGGTTCGTCACGAAGTCCCTCCTCGGCTGGTTGGATTTGCCGGAAAGGACGGGAAACACGCCGGCCGCTCGTCCGGCTTCCCCCGCGTGCTCGAGCTCCTCAATAATGAGCTTGGCCAAATCATGCTGTTCCGTGAGGAGTTGCATCTGGTCGACCGTCGCGTGCCGTATGGCCATGGAGAGGCACCAGAGGCTTCCCAGCGTGGTGGCGGACTTGGCGGAGATGTCGTTGATGCAGCTCAGATACAGCTCACGCCGCCCTTCGGCGTCAGGTCCATGGCCGAGTAACTCTCGGAACTTTTGCATGGCAACGAGCTGCATTTCGGGGTCCACGACCTGCGAGCCTGTGGCACAGACGGAAGACTCCCGCAGCAAGCGCAAGCAGAGTCCGTAAGGATGAAAGCTCAATGTAGACTGGTCCGCCTGTGACTTGGCCATCATCTCACTCAAGATGTTTTCGAGTAGTAGACGCAGTGGAGGCGTGATCCTCTCGACGGGTAGGGGCCCAAACTTGTTGCAGAGCTGCAGAAGCCCGTCGTTGTCGAACAAATTGGTGATGCCCATCATCATGCGGGTCAGGGCTTCTACGACTCGCGGATCCTGGCTCGAGGTAATGACGTGCCACACGTGGTCGGTGTGCTCTGATCGATAGATTCTAGTGACGACCAAGAAGCCGATGATATTTGCGCTCTCAAAGATGATCTCCGGGTGGCAATTGGCACCAAGAATATAGTCGACCAGGCCAGTTTGGAGCAGATAGCTGGCCAGATGCTCCAGGAACTCGGTGCTGAACATTTCGCCGCCGTCGCAAAGTCGTTTCCACAGAGAAACCAGATGGTTACACATGGTGGTGACGGCCATGACGCGAAGCTGCATCTGGCTGGAACGAATGAGCCGCTCGAGAACGTCGACCTTCCACTGCCAAGCAATCGCCTCTTGGATGAAGTTGGGCGGAACGGTCGGGTACTTCTTCCGCTGCTCCTCGAGCATTTCCACGGCATGCTGGTGATGGCTCTGCAGTGAGATTTTCAGGATGTCCGTCAGGGCCAGAATTGAAGCCGCGGCCTGGTCACTGCTGAGGCTGGTGACCTGCTTGTCGATGGTCGCCGCCAAAGCGCGCGAGAGAACACCCCAGGCTTCGTGACCGTGTTCCAGGCGCTCCATTGCCTGTGGCACAGCGTCCTGACCCAGGCGGATCACTCGCTGCGCATCTTTCATGCAGGCTGCCAGCACCTGGCTCACCGGGGCGATGTTGTCGACCATTCTAGGGAAATGCGCCATGAGTCGCACCAGGGCAGTGCCTAGTTGCAACAGAGATTTGACGCTGCCGCCAGGGACAGCCTGGAATCTGTTCATGATATGGCTCTCCAATTCAGAATGAGACCAGACAACGCTGGCTGAACCATCGCCTCCCACGTGGGGATAGAGTCCGTGGGGCCCGATGATGCCCTGTAACTGCTGAAGGTAGACTGGGGCGAGGAGATAAGGAGCGCGTCGGTCTGACGGAGTCGAGGTAGCCTCGGCATCGCGAATGGCGAGGCAATCAAGGACAACGAAGCAGGCCGTCAGTTCCGCGAAGCCTGAATACAGTTTCAGAATTGCATCGCGTAAAGCAAAGAGCCGGAGGAGTTCCGCTCTGCGATGGTGTCAGCAACACTGACTGCGGTCAACCGTGGAAGCTAGCTTGCTCACCTTCGAGACGTCACGGCAACGACACAGTCCGGGAAGGAGAACCAGAAATTCTGATATGTACGGCGGGAGGCCAAAACTGCATCCGCATCGGTGTGTCTGGCGTATTGCAGATAGTCTCCAAGCCAGTCGGCGACTTGGAGGATGATAAGTGCATCAACGGGCTTGGCTGCTGACGAAGGTTAGAATTCAGCGATCGAGACCAGGGGAAGCGGGCGGCTCACTTGTGCTGAGATAATGCGCCAAGCGCTGAAGTGTGTCGCTCAACGACTCTCCGCTCTCGAGGTATGGAAACTGAAGGATCGGGTCGAAGATGAGCAGGTTCGGCTCGACAGGCTGGTTGGAGGTGGAAATAGCCATGTCGTCAAGAACGGGACCGCCTCCGTCGGAGTCGGCAACTATCTCAATCGGGGGGGTCGTAGAGAGGGAGGAAGATCTGCGGCTTGCGGAGCTCGGCTCACGCACATCTTCCATGGCAACCTCTTCGGGGGCAGGCGACGCGGAGCTCGAGGGCTTGGCATTGGAGGGGGCTAGAGACGAGACGAGGGCAGCGGTGGGTGAAGCCGAGCCGTTTCGCTTGCGAATATTAATCGTCACCTTGCTGGAAGGCGGGTCCACGACGGGTGTCTCCTGGAAGTGGCCCTGGTCTGGTGTTCGGGGCTCTTCAGGGCTGTCGTCGATGGTCATTGCGTCGGCAGAGACGGGCCCAGCGAGGCTAGAGCTGTCAAGAAGCGAGTTGGCTGGCTCGAGAGGGGCGGCGGGAGATCCAGACACCGAGGTGCGGCGCCGCTTTCGGGAGGAGATGTCGTCGTCATCAAAGGGATTCGGCCGAGTGACGGAAGGCTCAGGCGAGGCGGCTTCGTCGATATGTTCGGGGAGCGTCGATGGAGTCGAGGCTGGATCCATCTGACTGATGCAACGGCAGCTTGGGGCACGGGTCCACCAAAGACGTCACGGCGTCGACAAGGCCGTTCGAACGGCAGCTGCGCAAAATTAACATGTGTATGTGGGATATGCAAAGCTGGTGCGAAGACGAGGCCAAGGCGGGCTGAAGCCAAACAACGGAGAGAACAGCGCTAAGTGGCGACGGCGGGGAGAGGAGAGGGATGTGAAAGACCTGTTGCGGGAAGAGATGAAATCGAGCCGCCACAGCTAAAGAAAAAACAACCAAAAACAAAATAAAAAATCGGTTGATGATGCAGGATGAATGTCTGAAAACAAGAGCAAGGGTTTTGGAGATTTGGCTGAGGAACGCGGTGCTGGTGTGGAACCGAGCGTTGACGGCGAGCGAGGGGTAGCTGCCCGCCCGCGCTGTCGAATGGTGGAACTTGAATGGTCTTAAGAGACAGGGCCAGGGCCAGTTGGCGGGCTGCGCGCTGGCTGGGGGGGCTAGTGGTGGGGGAGGGGACGCTGGAGCTCGGGGACGGCACCGCCTGTGCACTCCATTGATGGCAGCTGCCCGCCGGAACGCTTGTAGGGGCTTCCAGTACTAAGGAGGGAGTGCGGGATTGCAGGGCGGGCTTGCAGGGGCTGTAGAGGAGGCAAACGGACAAGGAATTGGAGCGCCTACCTTGGCGGGCGACTGGCCGCCGTCCGCTGCTCGTCCGTGGAGTCGGATACAGGGACCCAGCCCGCATATGCCGGCCGGTTCACTTGGAGGGAGAGGGGGGGGGGGGGAAGGCGACGATGGACAGAGGGAACCTGGAAAGGCGACAGGCCGTGCGTGCGCGGAACGGGGGCGTGTGTGCAGTGAGCCGGGCTATTGCGACGATGCCTTCTGGCTACCTACCTAGTAGGTAGGGTGGCGGGCAGGCGTCGAGCGACGATTTTGCATGTGCTCGCGCACTCGGCCCAGCTGGTGCTTCCGTGCTGTATCGCGACGCAGAGCCACCAGCGTGCGGCCTCTATCTGTCGGTATATTAGCGGGCGAGGGGAGTGGGCGAACAATGAACAACCGATGAGGGGGGGGCGTGGGAAGAGGGGCAAGGAGAGCGAAGCGAAATCTGTGCGCTGGTAGATGGAGGGAGGTAGCCTCAGTGTCCAGATATCCAGACGCACTCCAGGTACCTGGCCGCTGGCGTTCAACCCTGCCGTGAGCAATGTATTCGCCTTATCTGTCGCTACCTGATTTGGCTACACGCCTCAACCAAAACTTCGGCCGCACTCGTTCCTTTTATGCAAGCGGAGATCACCAAGCTATGTAGGTATCGAGCGAGGTAGAGGCAACTGGGCGCTCCAACAATCGGCACACTAATGTCGAGGTTATTTTTTCTGGGTGTCAGCTAGTTACGTGGAGTGACGCGTGCCGGAGGCGGAGCACAGTCACAACAAAGCAGATGCTTTGCCGTCGAGATTCGTTTGCTACAAAGATTAAGTCGCCAGCTGCAGATTGCGCCAGGCGTACATGGCTAGGTAGTACTTAGGTAGGTAGGTAGGTACGTGGTGAAGAACTGGTGAATCCTGGCAGCTTTCCCAAACCCTTGGTACGATTTTTCTTTTCTTCCGCAGAAAGATAGCAACATCAGGTTCCGCTCCATCCTACTTCACAGATACATCGTATGTTATCTTCCATCGAGCAAGAACGCGTTTCCAGACGCGCTGGGACCTGAGAGCCCACATGTGGTGTAGCTACCTAAGGGTCGTTTCCCTCATGACGAGCCCGGAATTTATCACGGCCCGATGAGCTCCATCTCCACGCAAATGTCTGATATTTGCGCCTCAGACGACATACGGATTTTAACAGAACGACTCAACGTCCTCACACCCCCGAGTAGGCTACTTGACGACAGCATGTCGCAGCCCGCGGGTCGAACAAAGATGGTACACCACCTAGACACGCCCTACTCTACCGTTTCATGGCAAGTATATCGAATGATGGCCACTCACTGCTCAGCAGCTCTAATGAAGGTTCAAAACTTTTAGGCCAGACATATCGCTAGACGACCAGGATGCCATATTGGAGCTGCTGTGTCAGTGAGTATCTCCACTCTCCACGCGTGGCGAGCTTCGTATTCATCTGCATGCTGGCTGACCGGTGGACGCGCAGCCTTCTGAGTCCTCTGGGTCACCATCGCAGAGCTCACACTAGGCCTTCCAAGGGCAAGAGAGCGGCCAGGGGACGACGGGAAAAGGTCGATGCCGAGGGCGCCGCCCCCGCCAGTGCCCCAGTTCCGCCTCGACCGGAACTCTGCGCCAAAGTGGATGTCGGCTTCAACTCGATAACGCGGACGCTCCAGGAACCCAGCTTCGATGCTCGCTGTCAGCCGTATGCGATGGTATTCGTGGCGCGAGGCAACCAGTCGTCGGCGTTCAACTGCCACTTCCCTAAGATGGTCGGTGTCGCATCCAAAGACTGCCCTCCCGACGAGAGAACGCGGCTCGTCGGATTCTCGAAGCCATGCTCAGATAGGCTCAGTTCTAGCCTTGGCATCGCTCGAGTCTCGTCGGTTGCACTGTCGCGGGATGCTCCTGGCGCGGCGGCGCTGTGGGATCTGGTGCGCAGAAAGGTAGCCCCGGTAGATATGGCGTGGCTCGAAGATGCAATGAGCGCCGAGCATCGAGTCACGAAGATCATCTCTGTAGACACGCCAATGGGTAGCAAGAGGGCCAGGACGACGTGATTCGCCGCTGTAGACGCTACCTACCTACGGAGAAAACCCCGGCCCCCCCGCACAGGTATCATGGAAGCCTCCTCAGACAGGTACCAAGGCATTGCAGGTGGCAAGAGAAGTTCGCGCCAGGTACTCTAGGAAGTAGAGGCCTTCTCCTGCCGAATCCCCGGCAGCTGCTGTTTCGCCTCGATAGCATCGTCCCTCGTTGGTCTTGGCAGCCTCAAATATCAGGTACCTACCTAGTAGGTTAGGTAGGCAGGTACCTCTCACTCCTCATTCCCTCTCTCAGCCTCCAGCAACTTCCTCGGCCTTCTCTCAAAAATCTGCCAGTGCTAAGCTTTCATCTCGTCTCCTCAGCTCACGCCTGCCCAAGCCTAGATACTACCTTCTATTGCATCATGGCGTCGGGCTCCGACGACCAAGATAAACTGGCAGCAGCCAAGGAGCTGGCTCAGAGTTTTAAATCCATCAAGGACCAGGCCAGCCGCCGAGGTGCGAAGTCTTGCCAATCTTCCCGCCAACCTGCTCGCCCACCTCAAGCTTCACGCACCGCCTCCTCCTCCACAAACGCAGCTATGAGTGCAGCCGGTTACGACGACCAATCGAAACTGGCCGACGCCATGGCGCTGGCTGCAAGCTTCAAGACAATCAAGGAAAAGTCCAGACGTGGCTCATCTAGAGGTTTACCCTTCGTCTCTGCTCTTTCATCTTCTACACACTGACGGCTTTTTTTCTAGCTCACGATCAGTATTCCGGCGATGGTGACTTCAACCCCCGAATTCCGATGCCAAGTCAGCGACACTATACTGGACTTGGCAAATTTGGCGTGCCGCCTCAGGATACGAATCAGAAGCCACTGCTTGGGAACTCCGGCTTCGATTTTCTACGTCGGGTTGAACCTACTGCACAGAAGCCCGTCGAGATTTCTGCTGCTGAGAATCCCGGGAAGTCTGCAGCAGTTTCAACACCGGCAAAACCAGCTGCTGCCAGCTCAATGGCGCCTAGGAACGGGTCTCTGGTCTTTCAAGCGAAGCCCACGAACATCCGCAAGGGATCGATGCTCGAAGCCTTTTACGCCCTCATCGGCGAAGCAGATGACTCTGCCAAGACTGCCACGCAGCCAAAGCCGGACCAAGGTATCCTGATTGACTTTAAGGAAGTTGCCCGCGACGACGAAAAAGCATCGCCTGTCGCGATGGAATGGTCCAATTTGCAGAACATGGCGCCCTTGTCTCCCACTCCTGTCGGCACAACGACTACATCGAGCCCGTCGCCGAGTGTTGACATCTCGGAAGCGAAGCCCAAGGTCGACAACTCTGAAGCGAAGCCCAAGGTCGACAACTCTGAAGCGAAGCCCGAGGTCGAAATCCGTGACGCGATTTCAAAGGTCAACATTTCGGGAGCCCAGCCGAATGTGACACGCCTGAGTGAGCAGTCGAAGAAGCTTTGCCCTCAGGCTTCGAGCTTTGTGCCCTGTTCGGCGCCGTCCCCGGACAGAGAACCGAAACGCCTGGCAGAAGCACATACCCAACCGAACCACAAGCGGAACACGTCAAGCGTTACTACTATGGTGCCGGTTCCTTCCACGAGACCGATGCCGTCGCTGCACAGTGATGCTGCCACCCATCTACCTCAGTCAGACCAAAGCAGTCTGGCACCTCAGTCCACGGTTACGTCGCCCAACACAACGCCGTCAGGCCCGTGGCTCAACTCTCCGACCCCGACAATTTCTGTCCCAGCTACTTACCAAACCGTCATCTCGATTCCCGTAGTGGTTGCGCTTCTTCCGACGACGACGACGACAACGACGCAGCCGACGACGCAGCCGCCGGCAGTCGGTCAAACCTCGGTGATGCGCTCCCAGCCTACGGGCCCAAAACAACCCAGCGAGGGTCTGAAAAGCTCCAGATGGGCTTCTTGAAGCCTTGAAGGCGGGCTGATTGATGACGTGGATGCGGGCGCTCCGGGGAAGGTTATTAGAGGGGGGTAAAGCACGTCTCGGTGAAGCTTTAATTTAGTTGAGCTGAGCTGGAATAAAGGCTCGTTTGAGCATTTACCTCTGGTCGTAATCGGTGCTTCGGGGGTAAGTGAATGTTGCGACGAAAAAGCGCTTTATATGAAAGGGCAGCTTCTATATCACAATCTTGATAGTGTGTGTAACCGAGCCGTTGCAAGCTGCCTTGCAATATCGTCACAAGCCTCGGACGCCCAAGCTACATCAGGTCTACAAGGCGGCAAGCTCAACGCGTCGACAAGCCCTTCTCCAGCCGCTTGATCCCATTCCTAACCTTTGGCGAAAAGTGCAACCTCAGCAGCTCGCCCTCCCAGACGGTAGAAGCGAAGGGATTGCTACCCTCGACGGAGTGACAGAGGGCATTAAAAGAGCCATCACCCCTTCGCTCATCCGAGTTCCACAGGGCCGAGACTTTAGCGGGATGGGTGGCGACGATGTCGTCGACGAGGGCGAGGACGGCCTGGGCGGAGCGGTCGGGAAGGTGCAGGGCGGCCGTCATGAGCTGCTTGGTGAAGGCGGCGAGACGGAGGGGGGGCACCTGGCGGATGTTCCAGGGAGGGAGGAGGATGGCGGTCAGGGAGCGGAGGAGTAGCACTGTCGTCGTCTGCACGTTGACCTTGAAGCCCGGGGCCGACGACGACGACGACGACGAGGTCAGGCAGGCCGTCGAGGAGTCTTCGAGGCTGGCGTCTGTGGCGAGAGAGAGGAGAGTTTGGAAGAGGTGGAGGGTGAAGAAGGAGAGGTCGAGGTGCAGGTCGCGGCGGGCGTTGTGGGCGTCTTGGCCAGCGAGGAGGGTAAAGGCCGTGACGGTGCAGAGGAGGGCTTCTCGCGTGAGGTTTCGACTGGACGCGTCATCATCATCATCATCATCATCGTCGTCGTCGTCGTCATCTTCGTTGACGGCAGCGAGGCCATCACCAGCCGATGCCGCGCTGGCGTCATGGTCGCTGTGACGGATGAGGTCCTTGAGGGCCTCGAGGAGGTCGCCAAAGAAGTCCTGATTGATGAGGCGGGCGTATTTGGCCAAGCCCTCGAGCACGGCGCCCATGAGGCGAGGCAGCCTCAGCTTGAGGATGCGAAAATAGGTAGCGAAGACGAGCTTCAGCGTTTCCGACTGCATCTTGTCGCGCTCCTCGTGGCTGACGAGGGCGTCGGCTTGGGCCATGTCCTTGTCGAGCGCCTTTTGCTCCTTGAGGGCTTTCCTCTCTTTCTTGGTGCGGAACTCGCGCTTGTTCTTCTTCTTGGGCGCGGTGGCCGTGTCCTTCGGACGGTCGACCCTGTCCTGCGACGCCTTGCCGGAGAATTCGGATAGCAGGCGGAGGCTGAGGAAGAGGTTGAGAACGGCCTCATCGACATTGAAGTTGCGCGCCTTCATCATCTTTGTCAACAATGAGACGGCCTCGAGCGACGGCCGGCCCTCCTCGTCTTCCTGGAACAGATGCTCCAGCGCCTGGCGGCACTTGACGGCGTCCCCGTCATGCGCCCTCCGGCTCAGCTTGCCGACCAGGATCTTGAGGAGGTCGGAGCGGAAGTTGAAGTGCGGCACCGCCTTGACCAGCTCGCAGGCGCAGGTTATCGCCGTACTCGATAGGCTCTGCCCGCCCGGTAGAGGCCTCGTCTGCGACTTGGCGCAGCGGGCGAGCTCGCGGACGTAGGCCTGGTAGCCGTGGACAAGCGACTGTTCGAATTGCTGCAGCCGGCGCACCTCCTTGGAGACCTTTTCCTTTTGCACCGTCTCCGTGTGAGGTCGGATTCTGTATCCCGGGATGACGTCCTTGTAGACGGCCATCTGCGTCAAGAGAGCCAGCATCTGGATGGTAGGCAGCTTGGACTGTCCAATCTGGGCCATGGCCTTGAGCGAGCCGACGTTGTTTTCGGGGTTCTCGTTGATGGCAAGGGCCATCTTCGCCAGCTCTTCCTGAGCCTGCAGCACCTGCTGTGCTTCTGGAATTTCAACCTTGTGCTCCTCCTTGGTCATATCCGGCTCGGATTCGACCTCGTCCTCACGGCCCTCGAGCCACTCAGCGTCGCTGGCGACGGAGACAACATCGTCGTCGACCGCGAGACTCTTCAAGATTTCGGTGCGCCCGTCCAAAGTTCTGATCTGCGGCAGCCGGTTGCTTTCCTTGGTCTTCTTGTTGGCTTTGCGCTTCCGAAGAGCATAGTCTTGTTCGAGGTTCCAGTTGGACGCATTGACGAAGAATTCCTTCTGAGCCCGTTTTGACGTGGTTTCCTGGTCTGCCTCGTCGTATGAGGAGCGGTGGGCAAGCTTTCTTCTTTTATTTCCGGTCGAAGTCATTTTTCTGTTCTTCTTCTCGAAATTGTGCTTCGAGCAAAGGCCCAATTGGCGAGGCGATGCTTGTTAACTTTTCTTCTATGGTGCTCGCTCCACAAGTTGCGTCTGCCAATCAAAGGCAGCGATAGTGGCTCACCGCCAAAATTTCCAAAATTCTGCCGCTCTAGTCCACATCACGGGACTTCCTCCTTACTGTCATAAGGGGAAAAAAAAAACCAGCAATATTTTGAAGAAAGTGCCACTCCATAGGTCCCCCATTCTTCCTCACCCTCATCATCTACTCAATCATCAGAAGCAAAATTTCGACCCCGAAGATGGGCCCAACAAAAGCGCCGACGCGGGCGCTCAAGGCAGCCAACAAACTAAAACGGCAAAGCCTCTTCATCGAGCATAAGAAAGCAAGCGGCAAGGAGCGGCGCGTAGAAAGACTGCGTCGTAAGAAAGACGAAGACCGCGACCCTGCGCTCAAAGCTTCCCGGCTGGCGCGCAACAGGACCGTCACTTTGGACCAGAAGCGTGTGTGGGACGAGTGCGACGATGATAATCTGGGGGCCGCCGTCGACTTGGAGAAGCTGAGGCGGCGTCGCATCGAGCAGGCGGAAGAGGAGGAGAGGCAGGCTATTCGAGAGGCCGAGATGAAGGATATCGCTGCCGAAAATGACGAGGAAAACGACAGCATGCTGGAATCGGATGACGAAGGCGACGACGATAGAAAAGTTAAGGAAGCGACATGTTCAGACCGCCTAAACAGAGACGCTAGCATAGCTCCGTCAACAACAAGCACAAACCTCGACCTAACGCCCTCCTCTCTCGTCCTCAAGTTCCCCTCGCTCTTTTCCGACCTCCCTCCGCCGGAACCCAAGATTCTCGTCACGACGTCGCTCAACTCGACCATCCACGACGACGCCCAGCTCATCTCCACGCTGTTTCCTAACAGCACCTACGTCCCTCGCTCGGCCCATCGTTACGGGCACAAGTATTCGCTGCGGGAGATATGCAAGTTTGCCACAAATCGAGACTACACGACCGTCATCCTCGTCAACGAAGACCTCAAAATGCCCGCCGGCCTTTCCGTCGTTCACTTGCCGTCCGGTCCGACCTTTCACTTCAGCATCTCCAACTGGATCGAGGGCAAAAAGCTCCCGGGCCACGGAAATCCCACCAACCATTATCCCGAGCTCCTCCTCAACAACTTCAAGACCCCTCTCGGTTTGCTCACAGCCAAGCTGTTTCAGAACATGTTTCCCCGCAGCCCAGAGACGCAGGGCCGCCAGATTGTGACGTTGCACAATCAACGGGACTACATCTTTGTGCGCCGGCACAGATACGTCTTCCGCGAGAAGCGTGCGACCGAGAAGTGCATCGTCGACGCAGAGGGCAAGGAAATGAAAGGGGTAGAGGGGATTCGGGCCGGTCTGCAGGAGCTAGGCCCTCGCTTTACTTTGAAGCTGAGGAGAGTCGACAAGGGGGTCGGACGAGCCGGTAGCAAAGGCGACGACGCCACACAGTGGCAGTGGAAGGCGAAGATGGAAAAGGACAGGAAGCGCTTCAATCTCTAGCCATACCACGTAGCTGCTAGGCTCTTTACCTGGCAACAATGCCGCGGGCTTGGGCAATGGAGGCCGCGCAAGGACCTGATCCTGGCCCTCCAGAAAGTCAATGCCCCCGCCGAACCCCTATCCCGACTTGCGAGCCTTCAACATGACGATAGAGTACCTGCGACGGCGATGAGTGGCGCATGCATAAGGCCAAATCAAGTGACTCACAGTAGGATTGCGGCCATGGCAAGAAATACGCCAACCAGGGCTCTGTCGCCGGCAGAACGGCCCGATACGATCCATCCGATACACACAATGGTGCACGTCTTGACGTGGCCGACGACAGTGCTCGACACGGGGCCGGTGTGAGCGACGATGAAGAATTGTGACATGTTGATGAGGGAGGCAAAGGCTCCGGACTGGGCATGTCAGTGCCGCGATACAAGGAGAGGGAATCACATACCAGGATCACCATCAGCCATCTAGGCGTGGAAACATGACTCGGATCAGGAAGCGTATCGAGAAAGGGAATGGCGTAAAGGAGCATGAATGAGGCGATGGGTGCTTGGCTATAGAGCAGCTGCATGCTAGTCATCTGTAGCTTTTTGTGATAGCTGGCGATCCACACGGTATAGAGGGAAGAGGCCAGGACTCCTGCCATGGCAAAGACGACGCCCAGGGGCGACGTGGTCTTGATGTGTGCATCGGCAGCTGGGAGAGAGTCGTAGTAAGATACGATGCCGACGCCGAGGCAGACCGGAACTAGGGCCAGGCCGGCGAGCGGTGGCAGCGTGGCGCCGTATAGGACAAAGTTGACGAGCGCCACGGCAGGCGTCAGCAAGACACGTGCGACCTGGTAGAAGGTGACGGAGGAGAAGGCCAAGGAGCAGTTGGGAAGGATGACATTGAGACACATGGCGAGGGCAAGGGGAAGCAGATGGCGAACGGAAACGCGGCGGGGAGCGAAGTAGGCAAAGGTCGGATTGGCGAGCACGAGGAGGGTGATCCAAGTGACGAAGAAGTGGAAGCTGGCAAAGGTGAGCTGAGACTGGCGCCACGAGGGATCCGAGAAGATGGCTTTATTGGTGAAGACCTGCAAGGTGTTGATGGTGAGCGGCAGCGGCAGCGTCTTCAACACGGTGCTTAGCATACGATTCCAACCGTGGCCAAGGTGTTGACGGCCATCCAGGCGACGGCGACGGCGAGCCGGGGCGAGGGGCTATCGTCGTTGACGGTCAAGCCGAGCTCCTCGTCTGAGGAGGCTGGCAACGAGTCCGTGGCCTTTTCCATGGTAGGCGAGCAAACTGATGAGGAGAACGAGGTGTATTGCTGAAAAGTCCGTGACGGTGATGGGCAAGGCGACTGCGTGCCTCCATTCTCAGTCTCGCCTCTGCTCGCCTCATTTTCGCCAAAGAGAGAGGGATGACGGGGTTGAGGGACAAGACGGGCATCACATGGAGCTGAGTTAGGCAAGAGCCGATTGCGGCGCGGGTAGGAAGGGCAGGAAGGCCCGGGGCACGCCTTCCAAACACCCAGCATCGTGATCGTGGCCTAGTTACGGATGCGATAACCTAGATCGCCATCTAGCGTCTTCACCCTTCTTTAATTGATTCTTCAACAAGTTGTCTGAGGTCCCTGGTAGCTGTAAAGGGGCTTGGCTTTAGTTGGGTACCTTCGTACTTGCAGAAATTCAAGGCGTGCCATTGCCAGACCCATTGCGGAAACTTGTTTACCCCCGCAGTTATGGGCCCCCTTGGGCTGAATTGTGCAAGCGGGCCTTCAACGGCGCATGATTCCTCAATAACGCCCAACAAAACCGATGGCTGCCCGTCTCTCATCAATCATTCTCGTTACGTTCCCCTTTGCTCGTCCGACAGAAAAGGCCGCCAATGGCCTGGACTGGCGGACGCCGTCTCTGACGTAAGGCGGCCGACCAATTTTACCTGCGTCAGCTACTACTACCTGGCCCCTGATCCGCCGGAAGCAGCTGCCTACCTACCTACCTACCTACCTAGTTAGGTGCCTGCCATCCCATCTCTTCATCTCATGCGACCTTCCAACCCTCAACTCTTGCCGCAATGACCCGGCGTCTCTCTCTGCAACATCCCCACTGGCAAGGCTGCCATCAGGGCGGCCACAGTCAAAGCTGTCGTCAGAATCATCAAGTCGAAATGCCTTGCTCGTCTCCCTCCGCCTCCAGCCCACCGCGAGCCATGGTCAACGGTGAGTGCCGCCTTGGGTGCCTTATTCGCCTGCCGAGACAGCGCTCTGACGATAGTAATGCAGCCAAAACCAATTATCCGCGAGATCTCGAAGTCTGGAAGCGCGCTCCCGTTCTCAAGGGCACCACGCACTTTGTGCCGCGCTCCGATGTCCGAAACATCATGATCACGGGCGGCGCCGGCTTCATTGGCTCATGGGTCGTCCGCCACCTTACCCTGACCTATCCCCAGGCCTACAACATCGTCTCCTTTGACAAGCTCGACTACTGCGCTACCCTCAACAACACCCGGCCCCTCAACGATCGGCGCAACTTTACCTTCTACCACGGCGACCTGACAAACCCTTCCGAGGTGCTCGATTGCATGGAGCGCTACCGCATCGACACCGTCATGCATTTTGCCGCCCAATCGCACGTCGACCTGAGTTTCGGCAACTCGTACGGCTTCACCCATGCCAACGTCTACGGAACTCATGTCCTCCTCGAGAGCGCCAACAAGGTGGGCGTCCAGCGCTTCATTCACGTCTCCACCGACGAGGTGTATGGCGAGGTCAAGGAAGGCGATGACGAGCGGCCAGAGACGAGCATCCTCGCGCCGACGAACCCTTACGCCGCGAGCAAGGCGGCCGCCGAGATGCTGGTACAGTCGTATCAAAAGAGCTTCAAGCTGCCGACCATCATCGTCCGCAGCAACAACGTCTACGGGCCGCATCAATACCCTGAAAGTGCGTATCCGTATCGACGTTATGCTGTTATGCTTGGCAAATGCGCTGACATAGTCCTTTGAAGAGATCATTCCCAAGTTTGCCTGCCTCGTCAACAGGCAGCGACCCGTGGTGCTGCACGGCGATGGAAGCCCCACGCGAAGGTATCTCTACGCGAGCGATGCCGCAGACGCCTTCGACACCATCCTCCACAAGGGCCAGATCGGGCAGATCTACAACGTCGGCTCGTCCGACGAGATTTCCAACCTGGCGCTCAGCGGCAAGATACTGGACGCCCTTGGCGTCAACGGGGACGACGGGGAGCGCTCGCGCAAATGGATCAAGTGGACTGAGGACAGGCCCTTTAACGATCGCCGGTATGCCGTGGACGGGACGAAGCTGCGGCAGCTGGGCTGGCAACAAAGAATGAGTCTCGACAGGGGACTTTTGCTCACCGTCGACTGGTACCGCCGCTTCGGAGAGATGTGGTGGGGGGATATCGGTCACGTTCTGACGCCTTTTCCCATTGTCAGCCATGGCGATGTGATGCCAGATGTGGGGCGCTGCATGACGGACGAGCCATCAGTGCGCAGCGGCGACCTGGAAGCGCCAGCGGCAACGCTCATGCCGTTGGGACGGGTCAACGCTTGACGCGACGACGACAAGGTGACCGAGGGCGACAGCCGACCTGGGATCTAGAGACGGCACCAAGACAAAAGAGGTGGAGTTGCACGAGGTCGCGGACTTGTCGATGCGATGACAGCCCGACGAGACCATGGAATAGACTGTTATCATTTGCTTGGGATCTCTCAACAGAGGCCCCGACTGGCTTTGCGCATTGCGATGGAATAGAAGGGGGTATTTTTGTTTGCTCATCCACGTTGCACGTGTCGGATGACGATGTATATCGAGTGCAGGTATTGATAGGTAGGGAAACGAAACGAAACGGGTAAAGTCCCGATGTTGTCGTTCCTTGAGACGGTTCTCTGAAGAATGGGGACGAAACGAAACAAAATAAAAAGCAAAACATCATGCTGTACTTGATGCCTGATGAAAGGAGAGAAAAATGACGAGACAAAAACTCGTGGTTCCCACTCTGCTAAATATCCATGAGCAAACTCACTTTTTAAGGGGGGTCAGACGACAGCCCGCCCCTGTCACCCCTATCCGACTCCGGTCTCGGGCTTCCCCGGATGTAAGCTCAGCCGGCGCTACAGAGATGAATGGCATCGTGAAAGTGGAGGAGTGTGTGAGTGTTGGGGGGGCTTGAGATGAGAGGTTGATCGATGGGTGCAGCACGTGTCTGACTGCGATGTGGTGACACACGGCTGTAATTTGAGTGAGCCCCGAGAGGTGGCGCAGTGCGGACGAGGTCAGCGTCAGTTCCGGCTTCAATCGATACATATACATTCCTTATACACATATATTTTACCTACCTCTTCGTACGACCTACCTTACAGCTGCGAACTCGTTGCGCTTGAGATCGGACATGCAGGTCCGGATGGCGCCGCATGTGCATCAAGGAACCCCCTCTCTCCCTCCCCTGCCTGCCCACCCACTACATAATACTTACGTGCCTACCTACATACCTACCTACATGTTTACAGGCTACAGGTACGATTAGACGGGCCACGGTGCTCATACGGGGCGAGGCATGGACGGAACAAGGAGGCCCAGGACCGGGCCACGACAAGCCACCAGGGCAGGGGCGGCCGTTTGTCTTGGATGGCCCCTCCTCCAGCCGAGTCAATTGAGACAAGCTCGACATGGGCGGACGAGTGGTCGCTACATTAGGACGGCGTTGCTCCGGCGGATAGCTGACGACTGCGGCTCTGGTTGGGCTGGGAGATCCGGTTGGCGGGTGGCCGTGCATGGCACCGTCTAGTAGGCTACCCAGCATCTACCTACCTACATGGGTAGCCAGCGAGAGCCGTCAAATATTCATCGTGTTGGTATGAGCCCACCAGCCTCGGGTTGGTGGTAGGTTGAGAAGAAAGGGCGGAGCCCAAAGGAGCCCGAGTATCATTCACGGTCAAGATAAGGAGTTGATCAGTTTGGAGTGCTCAGGGGCACCTACCTAGGTAGTAAGGGGTATAGAAAAACTTCTTTTCCAGCGTCAGGGCTAGGGAACACACACAGAGCTCACACACATCCTTAATCACACAACCCCTCCGAAAAAAAGAAGGCCCCAACTGCTCGTCTTTCTACTGACAATAAGAGACATCATCTGAATACCTGGTAGGTATTGTATCTAGACAGTTGAGATGACATCAAGACGTACTGTATGCAATCATCTCAGTGGGCACATGCAGTCTCATGGTCTGGCGCCACGAGGCAACAACTCCCGGGGTCCGCTCACCTGGATGAATGGATGGATGGATGGATGGATGGATGAATGGCTCAGCACATTCCTGGCTGCGTACCTCTACGGCCCGTGCCCCTTCCATCACTCACCTCGACGCAGCCGATCCTCAGATCCGTCCGCCGCGGAGGTGCCGATACATCAAGCCATGAGGTCAGTGGCCGAGCTCCACAGGCGCCCCCCGGATCTGCCCACTAGCGGCGGTCCATTGACGCCTCATTGGAAATTCCCACTAACGATCCATCCATCCAGGCTGCAGGCTGCTGCAGGCTGCTGCACGCCGTTAGTGCTAGGTACCTAGGTAAGTAGGTAGCCCCCGGGCCGTGCTTAGCTGGAGCTGTCGTCCAACGTGCAGCCACCGCCCTCGCCTTCGCTTTACTGTTCATATCCATGTCCTTCTCGTCTGTCCAATTTCGACCCTCACCGCGTGTCACAGTCGACTCACCTCCGTAACTTCGATTTTTCCCTCCGTCCCGAATCGCCATAAATACCTCGGCCGAATTCTTTGCGCCGCCTCTTGCTACTGCTGCTGCTGATGCTGCTGCCCTTCTGCAGCGCCTGCCTGGCCGGCTGCCTACCTCGTCTCGTCGCGGACTCGTCATCCTCTCGGTATCTCCTCGTCGTGACGCCTGGCTTGTGCGCCTAAATCGCCTACCATTTTGTCACCGCTCCCGATTTCATGCGTTCGTTCCTTTCGCTTCTCGTCCCCTCCTATTATGCAAGCCCACATCCTCTACGAGTCGATACTACGATAAGCCTGGCCGCCCGCCCCCCTCATGGCGCAAAAACGTCGGCTGCAGCAGGACGGCGTCCAGGACGACCCTCCTTATACCAAGGCCACCGCCATGTCGCCCCAAGAACACTCGGAACCCTCTCTGCAAAACCCTCTACGCAGCGCCAGGCTCTCCAGCGATGGCACCCTCAGCGAGGGTGCCGCCAGCGAGGACGCCCAAACGGCCATGACGAGCGTTGTCGACGCCGATGAGGATACCGAGCGCAGCCTGAGCATGTCCGAGGATAGTCGCGACGACGGTAACGGCCTCTACTCCAGCTCCGAGTCGGGACTCGAGACCGGGTCCTTGTATCCCGTCAGTCACTATCCTCGTTCTGCCAGCCCGCACGGGACCGTGATGCAGATGTATCTCGACGACCCGAACAATGTCCTTTCCGACCAGTGAGTACCGTCCCATCAGACCGACTACTTGCCCTCACTCTCAGCGGCTAATGCCCAAACAGCGCCGCGTCGACCCGATCGCTCTGGGTACCGGATCTCGACTACCGCGAGATACACGGGCGACGCTACTGCAGAGAATACTACATGCCAAACGACGAGCTCGAACAGCTGCGCCTCTCGCTGCAGCATCAGGTCTTTCTGCACCTGCTCCGCGGCGACATGACATGTGTCCCGCTCGACAACCCCAAGAATATCCTCGACGTCGGAACTGGGACCGGCGAATGGCCCATTAGGTTGGCTGAACTCTTTCCCGAATGCGAGGTCGTCGGCACCGACATATCCGCCATCGCCGAAACGCACAGCGTCCCCATGAACGTCTTCTTCGAGATCGAAGACGCCGAGGATTGGGACCGGCCCTCGGACCACTACGACCTGATTCACTTCCGCTGCATGGAGGGCGCTTTCCGGGACTGGCGCTTCATCTACGACAGCGCCTTCGACTCGCTCAAGCCGGGTGGGTGGATCGAGCTGATTGACTTTGACAGTCTCGAGTCCGTCAAGATATGGTTCACTGCCTTTCCCGAGGGCTCGCCCATCTTCAACATGGCCAAGGACCTGGAGACTGCGGCCGAGAAGACGGGCCGGAAGCGAGGCATCGCCCACATGGACGCCCAGCTGCTGGCCGAATCCGGTTTCGTCGACGTCCAGGTGACGGAGCACTCGATCCCCATGCTGGTAGGGGAGAAGTCGGCCGGCAAGCTCTGGCTTATATCGTGTCTCGACGCCCTCGAGGCCAACTGTCTGCGCCTCCTCACCCAGCAGATGGGCTGGGACCCCGAGTTTTGCAAAAAAGCGTGCGAGCAGGCGGCTCGCGAACTGGCCAGCCTCGCCAAGGACCCGGAGAAGGCCAAGGGCTTGCTAGTCAAGGTGCGGACGGTGGCGGCGAGGAAGCCGCTCGAGGTGAGGTCCGCGGACCCAAGCCAGTTGGGGGAATCGAGACCGCCCAGCGCCGACTTCTCGGTGTCTTCCGACACAAGCCTGTGACGTAGCCGCCGACGCAAACCAAGGTTTCTCGATGTATATGGGACTATGTTCAACAAGCGAAGTCAACCTAGCTGTCGCACGTGTCACCAATCAGGGCGTGTGGCGAACGGTTGATAACGCACTCTACCTCTTCTTCTCTTACATTCACTTCATTCTCCGGGTCCCCGGAGTTACTTTCTTACTGTTCTTCACCGTATCTGGTCCAGGTACTCTGAGCACATTGACTGATGCAGAACTGGAGATTCTAGACGTTGCTTAGAAGGAGAGAATCTGAGCGTCGCACCTGACGACCGCCGCGGTTCTTTGTTTGTACGATTACTATAGCATCTTGTTCTAGGCTAATATAGGCTTTTGTTGAGGCGGACGCTCGTCTGTCTCGCTTGTTTGCTCATGATGGAAGAGACGGACGAGTTAGTTAGTGATGTTGCGAGGCGTTGGGAGGGCTCAGGGCTCCTGTATCTTGGTAGTCTTCTGATTGCTATGATAGGAGTCTAAGAGTTCAATCACTGCACCACACGAATATTCGCCAAAGAGATGCGCATCCGTTCTCGGTCCGCCCGTTGGGCCTTTTGTCGTCATCGAGTAGTACGAGTAGGTACAATGACTTAACACGCGAAACGAGCACGAGGTTGTACTTTCGTGTATAAACTCTACGGATAGTTGACATAATTTTGCTCCTTTCTCGTGGCAGGCCGCTGTAGTTCGCGTTTCAAATATACCTAATGGCCGCCTGCCGCGAGAAACGAGCAAAATCTTGTCAACTGTCCGTATAATTTGGAAGCGAAAGCACACGCGTGTGCTCGTTTCGCTTGTTACGTCACTGTAGGCGGGTAGATACCTCAGCAGACGTCGCGGATCATCAGTTCTTCCGCAACGCACCTGACGTTCACGACTCCACGGCATACCACCTTGCTGGAGACCGTCAACCGTCGCTACGGGTTCGAGATCGCGTCTCGGGGCTACTCGTAAGCCGCTTTCCGACGAATTCCTCACTTTCAGAGGAAACCGGGCCACAGCATTCACATCGGGAGAGACCGAAACGTCATACAGCGCCTCCGGCCAAGCCATGCGGGCCATCCACCAACGCCATGTCGCTTGACATAGATGACGGGTTCGTCGCCGCTTCGACGGCGAAGCCCGGGCTGGACGACCAGTTGCCCATCTTCACCGTCGAGCGGGTTCAGCTGCAGTTCTCCATCGCGGCGGAATTCGTGGCTGCGCAGGTGGCCAACAATGTCATCATATTGGCCTTGTACAATGGACGCATCCTGCGTATTGACCTAAACCGCCCAGAGGACATTGACGGTGAGCATACCCTCTCTCCTCCCAAAATCTTGTCCCGTTTCACTTCTTGTCATACGAGGCGAGAACGAGAAATAACATGACACGCTCGCAGACATTGACCTCCCCAAAAAGACTTCCGAGGTGGGCGTCATCCGGCGCATGTTTCTCGACCCCACGGCCTCGCATCTCCTCATTTGCACCGCGCTCGGCGAAAACTACTACTTGCATTCGCAGTCGAAGCAGCCGCGGCCCCTGGGGCGATTGCGCGGCGTGTGCATCGAGAGCGTTGCTTGGAACCCCTCGCTGCCGACGGCCTCGACGCGAGAAATCCTGCTGGGTGCCTCGGACGGCAACATCTACGAGGCCTTTATCGAGATGTCTCACGAGTTTTACAGGAAAGAAGTGAAGCATCTAAAGAACCTTCACAAGCTGCCCGACGGGCCCATCACGGGCTTATGGGTCGATAGCCTGCATACCACGTCAGACCTCAGGAGGGTCGTCATTGCCACGCAAAGCAGGCTTTTCCATCTCGTCGGCAAGCTCGGTCACTCCAGCGATGGTAGCGGTTCTGCCTACACCAAGATGTTCGAGTCGGAGAAGCCCGTCATCCATGAGCTGCCGCGGACGCAGCCCGGAGCTTATTCCACGCTTGTTGTGTCTCCCGACCCACCGGAAACGAAGCCTTATGCCGAGGACGAAGCCGATCGAGCCTACGCATGGCTATCGTCGCAGGGCATATTCCATGGCAAGCTCCTCAACAGTCCGGCAGACAGCAGCCTGGGGTCGAGGGTGTTTTCCGAGTCCAAGATGATCGGAGGAGCGCAGGTGATGGCAACGGAATCTCCGAGCAGGCGACGGATGGCGTCGGAAACCATCAGTGCCATCGCTCTCACACAATGGCACATCATTAGCCTCGTCGGCGGTCGGGTCATCGCCACGAACCGGCTGACGGGTAAGATGATTTCCGAGCACGAAGTTCTCGCCGCGGGCCAGAGGGCTATCGGATTCTCCGTAGACGCGCAGAAGAACACGTTCTGGCTCTTCACGTCGGACGAAATCCACGAAATCGTGGTGCGAGACGAAGACCGCGACATCTGGCACATCATGATGGAGCAGAAACACTTCGAGCCGGCCCTGCAGCACGCCCACACTCGGGCGCAGAAGGAGACTGTGGCGGCGGCGTACGGCGACCATCTGGCGAAACGGGGCCACTGGGACGAGGCGGCAACGGTATACGGGCGAAGCAACAAGCCGTTCGAGGACATTGCACTGAGCATCATCGACAACAACCAACCCGACGCGCTGCGGCAATTCCTCCTGACCAAGCTGGCGTCGACCAGCAAGTCGGCGGTGATGCAGCGGATGATGCTGGCCGGCTGGCTGGTCGAGGTGTACATGGCCAAGCTCAACTCGCTCGACGACACCATCATGACGCGGGCGGAGCTGTCGGAGAGCCTGGACACGGCCGAGTCGTGCAAGCTGCTCGAGTCGTTCCAGAAGGAGTACCAGGATTTTGTCGGCAAGTACAAGAAGGACCTGGACCGCAAGATGGTGTACGACGTCATCAGCAGTCACGGGCGGGAGGCGGAGCTGCTCTTCTTTGCCGACGCCGTCAACGACTACAACTACGTGCTGTCGTACTGGGTGCAGCGCGGACGATGGGCCGAGGCGCTCAACGTGCTCAAGAGGCAGACGGACCCGGACGTGTTTTACCGGTACGCCGGGGTGCTGATGGCGCACGCGCCGCAGGAGACGGTGGAAATGCTGATGAGGCACGCCGACCTGAAGCCTCGCAGCCTGATCCCGGCGCTGCTCGAGTACGACGGCGGTCCGCAGGCGGCGACGCAGCAGAACCAGGCGATCCGCTATCTCAACTACGTCGTCTTCCAGCTCAACTCCGAGGACGCGGCGGTTCACAACACGCTGGTGTCGCTGTACGCGTCGCAGGCGTCCAAGGACGAGTCGGGCCTGCTGTCGTACCTACAGGCGCAGGGGGACGAGCCGCGGTACGACCAGGACTTTGCGCTGCGACTGTGCATCCAGCACCACCGGACGCTGTCGTGTGTGCACATCTACACGAGCATGGGCCAGTATCTGCAGGCGGTGGACCTGGCGCTGTCGCACGACGAGGTGGAGCTGGGGGCCGTCATCGCGGACCGGGCCATGTCGAAGCCGGCGCTGCGGAAGCGGCTGTGGCTGGCGGTGGCGCGCAAGGTGATTGCCAAGTCGGACGGCATCAAGACGGCCATGGAGTTTCTGAAGCGGTGCGAGCTGCTGAAGATTGAAGACCTGATAGCCTTCTTCCCCGACTTTGTCGTCATCGATGACTTCAAGGAGGAGATTTGCGACGCTCTCGAGGATTACAGCCGCAGCATCGACAAACTCAAGAAGGAGATGGACGAGTCGTGGCAGACGGCGACCAACATCAAGCTCGACATTGCGGCCCTGGACCAGCGTTACGCCGTCGTGGAGCCTGGCGAGAAGTGCTACGTCTGCGGCCTGCCGCTGCTGAGCAGGCAGTTTTTCGTGTTTCCCTGCCAGCACGCCTTTCATTCGGACTGCATGGGCCGCAAGGTGCTGGAGCAGTGCGGGGTCGGCAGGGCGGCGAGGATCAGGGAGCTGCAGGTGCAGATTCACAAGGGCTTGGTGAGCGGGCCGAGGCGGGAGGCGGTGGCGGCGGAGCTGGACTCGCTGGTGGCGTCTGCGTGGTGAGTTTCTCCCCCGCGTTTCTTTCTTTTTTCTTAAAAAAAAAAAAAGGAAAAAAACATTTCTTGTCTGCTGTTTTTGTGGTTTGTCTTTCTATTTCGTATGTTCTTTGCTATGGTCAGCTCTTGAGGGTGGGAGGAGACGTGTTTCGCTGACGACGCAAGCAGCATACTCTGCAGCGACCTCGCTATCAAACGGATCGACGAGCCTTTTGTGACGAGCAACGACAGTCCCGAAGAATGGGCCTTGTGAGGCGTTTTCGATGGAGGTGTGGGTGGGAGAGGTTGACGTCAGTCGAACTGACATGGGAAAGGAGACGGCGGGGAGAAGGGAAGGAGGCTAAAAGTGTCAGCGGAAGATGACGTCTGGCGGTTAGACGCTGTGTACAGCATCGTCAGAGTAAGTCAGGGTCGTGCGCGTGAGCTTGGCGTCGTCGGTGCAGGGTGCAAACTCGGGGACCCGGGTGAGTTTGGAAGGAGGGTCTCGGGATCGAAGGGACTCGTAATCAAGGGACTCGACCACACTTGAAGGGACTCACTCATCAAAGCTGGGAAGCAAACCGAGCACGAAAGGGGACCCTCAATCACCGGAGGTTCCGGCAACGGCGGGCGAACGGCGGCGTCGTCGGACGGGGGAGATGTGCCGGCCCGATGACGACTACCCCGAGCACGTGATGACGTGTAGATGCAGGTCAAGCGGGAGAGAAGCGGGGGGGGGGGGGGGGGGGGGGG